>JAJOOH010011849.1:0-17699 GCA_029582605.1 Solanum gracilifrons | reverse complement strand
GAATATAATATTTTGGTGAAAACTTTTAGGCCACACTTTTAATGTGTTGTTTTTATAATTATAAAAATAGGACACTTTAAAAGTGTGGCCATATATGTGAATAGTTGTTGCTATTTATTTCATTTGATGACAACGCTTATAAAGTGTAGCCTATACCATTAAAGAGTATGCTTTACAAGTGTTGCCAATATTATCGATGCCAAAAGTTAAAAATTTAGGCTACATTTTAAAAGCGTTCCCAAAAATATTTTAGGCAACACTTTACAAGCGTTGTCCAGATTTAGTGTGGCCGTAGGCCTAAAATGGTGTAGTGTTTTTAGATGATTCCTTAGTGTTTTTTAGCATAGACTAGTGGATTCACTTGGTAGTCAGGTTCTATACCCTCGACAAGGTATAGGACGACCCTGACAGCGTGAGGCAAAACGCTGTATCATCACAATAGCTCTTACGTGATGGTTGTCGGTTAGAGAAACTCCCACAACAGTATTATTTTGTATTTTTATATACATTTCAGAGTCTATATTGTATCTTTGCATACATACAAAGTTATTATTGTATTTCTAAATACATAGAGTTGATATCCATGTTGTAAAACTTTTCTTTATAATGCACTTATTTACATTGATTTATATTGAAATGAGTTCAGTTCAATTGAGTTGAGTTGAGACCAGGTTTGTTCTTTCAGTTCCTTTCAAGCTTATGTCTTGTTTAGATTGCCCCTCGCATGGTCGTACATTCAATGTACTGATGCCATTTGGCCTGTATCATTTTATGATGTAGATACAGGTAATCAGGATCAACATCCAGCGCTTTGTTGATCCAATTGAACATTCAGAGTTGTTGGTAAGCCTCCTTGAGTAGATTTTCGAGCTCGAATTGTGTCCAATTTTTGTCACAAGTTCCTTTAGCTATATATTAGGGACGCCTAGTGACAGGTTCAATTTTCAAATTCAATTAATGAGTCCCACGGGCCCATTTTTGACCCGATTTTGGGTCCGAAATATGTTATAGCAATATGGGTATCATTCTTCTCATAATGATGCATAGTTTTTGATGTTGATAGTACCGTGTCAGTCTGAGGATCTGGAAAAGAGGAGGATAGCGCCTGGACGGTTTGAGATTGCAGAGTTCGTCTTCGAGGTAGGCTATGATTTACTTTCTTTTATATTATGCTCCATGAGATAATGTTCAATATAGATTGCATGTAGCACGTTACAAGTTAATCCAATGAGAAGATTGGCTCAGTTTGACGATCATTTTGCGCATACAATTAAATCTCAAAAATATTTCACAAGGTTATAATCAATATATGAAATTCATTTTGCAAATCACACAAAAAAAATACCCTGAAGCCAGATTCATTTCCATAATTATAATGATGTCATACAAATAATAATAGCCTAATTAGTGGCCTTTTTAAAAGGGGAAATGACAAATATGGGTAGTTCCAGGCTTAACATTGAGCACTACAAAAGGTAATCCGGCCCTTTGGAGTCCAAAAGGATGTATCTTGATAGTGCTTTAACTTTTGTTCCATCAACACCTATCATAGATACCATGAATGTCTTCGTTCTTCCTCCAACATGACAATAATGCACAGCGTACGCGTAGTTTACTTTGTGGCATACCATGCATGTTATTTCCATCTGCTATTTCTTCAACTTTTTCCATGGTGTATTTCTGAAATATTTGACTACTTTCCCTTTCTACCTCCGTTGTAATTGCTTGGATATTGTTTGTTCTTAGCTCAGATAACATGAAATAATCTACCATCGACTCTAATGAGGTTGCACAAATTTCTTCTCTTTGTGGTGATCTGGCTCTTCACATATATCGATTGTTTCTTTGATCCTTTGACTTACTATCGATTGAGAAATGGTTTAGAATTTCTGGGATTTTTTTCGATGAGAAGGGAATGGTTGATTGGTGAGGCAAAAATGGTGCATCATTTTTATCATTGAAAGAGGGAAAGTTTATGATATTTCCTTTCGAAGAAGTAAGGTTTGTAAAGATAATTATTGTTATCGTCTTTCAGCTCACGAATCTCTTTCTCTGTAGCAGCATGATGCCAAGGCCACAATCCAAAATCGAAGTTACCGAGATATACTTTCTGACTACTATTGGATTTATGATCTACAAAATCAAATTCACAAGCACGGTAGTTATCATAAGTATAACTTAAATGAAAAATAATATTTTTTTCTGGATAAGTCATTTTATGTTGTATATACAAAATTAAACAAACGTACTTCTAATAAACCTGTGTGGGGAAGAACATCTTTGATCACTTTAGGTATTCGAGTGTTAGGGCAATTTTATTTTTTAATAAACTTCCGAAGATATCGCTACATGACTTACTATAAAAGCAAGCTACATATAAACAACAATAAACATTTAAATGTTCAATCAGTAGAGAAATATAATTTTCTTACCCAAAAAAATGAGAGCAAGTAGAGGAATTGAGACTTCATTGAGAATTTTATAATTGCTAAAAGGCTTTGGATATTTGGTTAGAAAGAAAACAGAAAATATCCTTTATTTATAGGCACAACACCAGCTTAGTGAAAACAAAATTAAATTTTAGTGATGTTCACATGAATGTTGCATCTGGCATCAAAATAGGTGTGAAATACATGCTTGGGCATGCTTTTGAGAAGACTTTTTTTTTTATTTTTTATAAGGATTAGACATTATTAAAATAGTGTTAAAATATTTGACTTGATATGGAATTTTGAAACTTGTGGTCTAAAATAAGTGATAAATATTTGTGTGGCTATAAATCTTTCCTTAAGATAAAATGAGTATTTTAAAATTAAATTGTTCTTAATATAGAAATTTGTTATTCGTTTTGACACTTACTAAAAAGAAAAATAGGTCCTATAAATTGGGACACAGAGTATATATTAACCTATATAAAAAGTGGGAGTGGCGATGAAGTAGACACCACTTTATTGACATGCCTAGAATTCACGGATCGATTTGAATCAGTTATTGCTTAAAATTAACACCAAATTAATAATAAAACTGGTCACATATATCATAACATTACAAAAGTGGATTTTTTTTTTTTAAAATTATTTGTTTAAGGGGAATTTTCGCAAATAGACACTATAATAAACTTAATTATGTTTCATAGCTATAGTTTGCATATTTACGGGCTGTAGCTACAGTTTATGCTGCCTCGTTTGTATAATTCGTGGGTTTGTATAATTTGTAGGTTTGTATAATTTGCGGGTACGTTTGTATAATTGAGCTGTTTTTTGTATATACTCGAAATAACGAATTTATACAAATACAAACATCTGAACTTCAAACAGTTATACAAATTCTATGATACAAGATTACATTATACAAAAGTTATACAAATTATATTATACGAATTTCGAATTATACAAACCTGCGAATCATACAAATTCAAAACCCAGCCCACGTAATTATCACTAAATATTTGTTGCGAGTGGTAATTAACTAAAACTATAGCTATAATGCATAATTAACTAGTATATGCTTGCTTAATCATGTAATTTTCCTTTTTTTTAATTGTTAATAAAAATAAAAATATACATATCATTTACCGATTCAATTCAGTTATTTCTTTGATTTTCTTAACAAAATTAAATTAACTATTATCGATTTAAAAATATAAAATCAAATCAAAGTCAAAGAAAATTAATTTATTTAATTAATATAATTCGATATTTCTATTTGAATTTAATTTTATCAAAACAATGAACAATCGTGGACATGCGTGCTAGCATCAAGATTATGTACAGGTGCACCACAAGTTTGAAAGTAGTTATATCATGTGGACCCACTTAAATTATTATTCCACATCATTAATTTTAGAGAAAATTAAGTGGATAAGCAAATCTTACTTTTTAATTAGTTAATGTAGCTATTTTTTAATTAATACCATTTGTCATTGCAATCATAATTATGTGGCACATATCTAGAATTTGTATAATTCAACTCTTAATGATATAAATCCAGAATTTTCCTAATTGTATAAATCTACAATTTGTATATGCTTACCCTAACTTGTATATAACTGTCCTGTCGATATATTTGGTTTGTACAAGTTTTGAAACATTCCTAAATATATAAATACAAAGTTTGTTCATATAGTTAGCTTGTTTGTATATTGACAAGCGAATTATACGAAATATCCATATTTGTTTTTTTAATACTTATATTATATTGATTTTTGAGATAAATTATTTTAGATCTACCATTTTGATCTTTCAAACTTAAATTGTTTTCAATAACGAGGATAAATCATAAAATTTCCTCACCACAAAATCTGGGGTAAAAAGTGAAGACTTCCATATATAATAGAGCTAGTGATTACGCGAATGGTGTAATGAAACGAATTGTTTACATGGTGTGGAAGAAATAAAATACCTAAAGGTGCTGATGAAACTCATGAAAGTAAGACGACCCTCCTCTGTGTTTTGGGTTTAAACAAGATCATTGTTTGGATAGAATAAAGTAGAGTCCAAGTTTCCTTTTATTGAAAATACTTTTAAACTTGGGGTGAATTATTAGTTTCATCTCAAATTATTAACAGCCTTAAAATACTCTTTTACTTGACTAACTGAATATAAATACACCCCCGATCTAGTAACATGAGTGAAATATACTCTTAAATTCTCGTCAAGTTTAGAGGTATTTTCAATACTTCTCTTGAATTTTTATTAAGAGTCTCATATTTCTACAAGAGTTTGAGACCACTTGCTATATCATGTGGCAAATAGAGGTATATTTAAGTTTAGTTAGTCAAGTAGAGTTGTTTAGTTAAGGCTGTCAATAATTTGAGGACAAAACTAGTAATTTGCTTCAAGTACAGAAGTATTTTCAACACTAAACAATTCTCTATTTAAATATTAAAAAGTAGAAATACTTAAAAACTTCCATGTTATAGACTTCAAAGTTACTAATTGTGTAAAAAAATAATATCATCGATGCATATTAGTTAAACTCTTTTATAATTTACACATCCAACTAAGCATTTTAGCCTATCATGGTCAGAGGTGACTCATTTCAAGTACATGATCTCTCTAGCTGGACCAGTGCATATGTAATTTTGTGACATGTGTCTATTTCAAAATCTAACGGTCAACATTTTTATTTAAATAAAAAACCAACCCCTTAAATCAAGGTTAAGCCTCCTAATTATCTAGGATGTGATATTGACAGAGCCTTCGGTTATGACTATTTTTATTAGAGTATTCATTATTGAAATGGAAGTCTTTTACTTTACTCACTTGATGTTTCAATAGATAAGAAACTATGACATGTAACATTCTAGCCTTAGAAAGTAAACAGATTAGAACTCCATTCAATATGTTGTATTTTGTGATTAAACATCCTCTGCATAGGCATAGGTGTTGTAATTAATCTTTTGAAAAAAATTCAAAATATTTTTGAGATAAGGGTTAAAAACACACCTAAAGTATGTCCTTTTTTGAGTTTCATACCATAACTATTGAGAGTGTGAGTTTTATACCTAAACTATCACTTATTAGTTTGAGAAACACACCTCAATCGAAATTTATGCAAAAAAGTTCCCAAAACTTCTTATTTTTTGCACTTCGTTGTGTATATTAGGTTTTTTAGATGTCATTGTTTGGATGCTAGTGATGACATACTCTTTCACGTGTTTTTAGTATGATCCCAACAAATGCATTGATTTTACTACCATTTTGAGAAAAGTAGGATTTTGCCTTTTTACTCTTAAAACTGTTTTTTATCGGAGTCTTACTACCTTTACCATATTCATAAATTGTCTTTTGAGATAAAGAGACATCGAGGATGTGCTCACTTTTTACTTGATATGTCGGAGAGTCACGACCCTTTCTATATTGATTTGGTTACATATATATCTTTGTTTTCATGATGGAGCAGATCCATGAGGATCGATTGTGAAAGTCATACATCGGGACTAGGCAGGTATATATGGGCTTCTCAAGTGATCCCTTGTGAGTCCCTTTGTCTGTGTGACCCACTGAACAGGAGGTGGGAGCCGTATTGATCCTACCTACGTGCCAGATGCATGAGGTAGGTGTATATACTTGGTACTTGGCACGTGGCACTTGGCACTACTGCTTATTATTAAATAACTCACATTTATATGCATCATCTATCACTAGTATAATAGGTTGTTGTTTGTATATGCCGATCATATTGGGGGTGATTGGGTTATGTTTGTTGTTGTGTACCCTCCAGGCTTGAGGGGACTCAGTTAGGTTATTGTTTGATTATAATTGTGTTGTTTGTGATAGTATTATGGATAATTAATATGATAGGGTTAGATTCGCCCTGTTTCCCTATATTTGATACTTTTAGACTGAGTTGGAGTAGATTGGCCTATATGATTTTATGATTTTTTGTGGTTACGGTTAGGTTATTTCATTTTCAAATACATCTTTCGGGCGACATTACTATCCAAGTGCTCTAAAACATACTTCTTTCTTAAAAGGTATCACCTGAAACAAGGTTTTGAGAATGAATCTAAGAGAACATCTTAATTTTAGCTCGAACACACGATTCATATGGATAAGGGTGCATTCTTTCGAATCAATACACTTAAGCATACTAATGAGCTTCTCTCAAGCCCTTCTGTAGTCTCTAGACTTTCTGAAGACTTTATCTAAGAGGCCATTTTAATTAATAGGAATAAGAACTTTACTATTTCTAGTACGTAGAAGATGAGGCATAGTCAGAGGAATTAGAGCAACACACGAATCTGCATAAGTTTCTTAGGGGACAACTCTATTGCATGATTTAGATTATGAAAGAAAAAAAATTTCTTAAATATTTGTAGTCCTTTATTTATAGAAGTGGGGCCCTCACAATCATAAATAAGATCGTACTAACACCGTTTCATAGACTCCCTAAGACACTTAAACTATGTGCTCTGATAGAAAGTTTGTCATATCTCTAGCCTACACCATGGACGTGACAGGTAATCGATGTCACGCCCCGAGTATACACTCCGGACGTGGCTGACACTCGAAGACCATTGCTGGCCCCAAGAAAACCCTTGGCCTGGCTTACTTAACTCAGCAGAAGACAATATTAATACTTATAATAATCAATAACACTTAACTGAACTGAATAATAAAATAACTGAGAATGTTTAAAGGTTAAACATTCAACTTGGCCAAAAGTGGCAACCCAAGTCTTAACAATAAGAAATGATAATGAAAAGACTCAAATGACTAACATCTGACTGTCTATGAAGCCTCTAAAACAACTGAGATGGATGTTGGGACAACCCCACAACATCTTAATGAACTAACTAGAAAGCAATGAAAATAGATCCTCTGGAATGCAAAGAGGCTCATCGACTGACTCTGAACTACTCACTGGATCAACGGTGCATTGGACTGCCGATCCTAGTTACCTGTGTCTGCATCATAAGACAATGCAGGCCAACTGGCATCAGTACATTGAATGTACGAGTATGCGAGTTGGAATGGTAAAACAACATAGGCTTGAAAGGGAATCTAAAAGAAACAATTACCTTGACTCTTCTCAACTCATGAATACTTAACTAAACTCATTTCAATATAAAACAGTTTAAAACAAGTGCAATATAAAGAAAAATTATTTAAAAACATGATGTCAACTCTGTGTATATACAAGGATACAACATAACTCTGAAATGTATGTAAAAACACCATAAACTGATGTATATAAAAATACAATAACTTCTGTGGGAGTTTCTCTAACCGACAACCATCACATAAGAGTTATAGTGATGATACATCAATCTACCTCATGTTGCTAGCGCATCTTATACCCGGCCAGAGGTATAGGACCTGAACTACTAAGTGGATCCACTAGTCTATTGTGAAAAAGGTTCATCTAAACAGTATGACCCTTTTCTACCTATGGTGGCTACATGGTTTTATGGAGACGTGAGTTATCTGAACTCATGCTCACCCCCAATTTGGTGCTCAATACTACTCCCAAAATATACTAGCTCTTATGTTTTTTTAAAAAAACATACTTCTTCTGTGATTTGACTTAGCTCAAAGGCTATCTTGGAAATCTCAGTTTCCATTCTTGCTTCATTTAGAAAACTATTATTCTTTTCTGAAAACTAGCCCCAAAGGCTCTTTGGAAATCTCAGTTTTCGTTCTTATTTAAATGTGAAAACATTTTTAAATCTCTTTAGGAATACATAGTCCCCATATACTTCTTTGAAGAAAAGAACTTCAACTTTACATCTTTACTGAACTCAAAACTTAAGTCTTAAAACAAAGTTAAAACATTTGTGAAAGACTCTTGGAAAGCTTTAAGAACTTATCTTAACTTGACTATTAACTGATCTTGACTTGACTCTTAACTGATCCTTGAATTGAATTATGGATTCAAGGATTAAGATTTGGGTTTGGAAAGATCTCATGTTGTTTAGGAATGATTTTAGATAGCTAAACATGAGAAAATACCAAAAATCAAAATTTGAAGGTGGGTCCGCGACGCGGAGACATATTTAATTTTTGGTTTCGAAAATGTCTTTTGAGGCAGAATGGTCCGTGACCGCTCCGCTCCACTCCGCGAAACATAAATTCCCAAATCTTGGAGGTAGCTCCACGACGCGGAGGTAGTGCCAAATTTCGACCGACGAAATTTTTCTTCGATTTTCAACCCCAATTTGCCCAAACTCGATTCTTTTTCTCAAATTCCTTTTAGATACAGATACTCAGCAAATGTACCTAAGAACCTAACTCGAAACGACTCTATAATACGATGTAACGATTTCAGAAACTTCCCCATGTCAACCAAATTAAGAACAACATCAAAATCAAGTATAGATATCAAGATCATCAATATTCAAACTCTTTTAGGTCGAATCCAAACTTAAATTAATATACTTGGCACGTGGCAGAACGATCCCAACGTTATGAAAGCCTCGCATACCTGGTAGGAATAAATCCTTGGCGAAAACCACACCTAAATGGATCGATCTTGATGAATCTTGCCCTTTCTTCTTCTTTCTCCTCTTTTCTCCTTTCTCCAAGCCCTAACGTAAATTTCCAATTTCTAAAACTGACGAAAAATATTATTTGACGCATATTAAACTCCTAAAAATGGATTAAAATAATAGGGCCATAAAAAGACTAAAATACCCTTTAAAAATCCGGATTGGATATTTCCTTAATCCAACAACCCTACTTCCAAAGGGAATAACTTACTCATACGAACTCGAAATCGTGCAAGCTTGGTGGCGTTGGAAAGATCATTCCAAGAGATTTCCAACCATATCTGGATCTACACCTAACTCATTCTGACATAGGAGTTATGGTCGTTTGAAGTTAACCAAAAACTCACTTTTCCTAACTTAAACAATTTTTCAGATTTTTCATTCTTTCCAAAAATGACTATTTTCAGTTCTTAGGTTCTTCCTAGCTATTTCAATTTGCGAGATGTTACACTTGAGAACCGTTGTTGGTCCTTAAGTGAACCATTTTCCTAGCTGACTACTAAGCGAAAGGCTAACCCAAGCATCAAAACTGAAGAATTATTTAAAACAATTTACTGAATCTCAAAACTATCTGAAAATAATTAGTATGAAACATAAAGTTTTAAATAAAACATATGAAACTGAATACTGAAAGACAGACCAAGACTGTGTATCAACTACTACTAACAAATCCTTCGAAAGTAAAGAGGTCTCATCAAAAGTTGACGAGCGGATGGTATGATATCAAAGGAACTTATGTTGATCATCCTAAGTACCTGGATCTACATCATAAAATGATGTGGGTCGAATGACAACGTACAGTACATTTAATGTACGAGTATGTAATAGGGCTGAATAAAACAAATAACTGAA
This sequence comes from Solanum gracilifrons, assembly GCA_029582605.1. Classification (NCBI taxonomy): domain Eukaryota; kingdom Viridiplantae; phylum Streptophyta; class Magnoliopsida; order Solanales; family Solanaceae; genus Solanum; species Solanum gracilifrons. The sequence continues at coordinate 7,855 of JAJOOH010011849.1, read as the reverse complement.
GTGAAGGACGGAAAATAACTCAACAAAATCAATACATGAATATGAAGTGAAAACTATTTACACTTTACAATAAGATATGCGATAAAATCAATATGAAAATAATATACTTTACTCTATTGGGGTGTTTCTCTAATCGAAAACCCTCACTATAAGCCTAGCGATGATACAACGTTTCACCCATATTGTCAGGGTCATGCTATTCTTTGTCGGGGTATAGGATGCTAGCTATAATTATGGATCCATCCAATATGACTTACAAAAAGGAGGTGAGGAGTCGCCTGAAAGTCGGTACGATCCTATCCTACGATTACTATGTAATTTGTGGAGCTTTAAGTTAAAAATAGTCTTTTACCTAATTTGGTGGTCGATACTACTCCCAAAACAATCAATATCAATATGCTCTATAGTCCTCGGAGAGAACTTTACCTTTTTCTATACCTTTTCTTTACTGAAATACTTTTTAGAAAATCAATTATGCTCTATCACCTTTTTCAGAGAAGGAACCATGTAACACCTTGGAAATTGAAAGTTGAAGTTGGGTTGAAATGTTCAAATAAATTACAGAAAGTATAGTGCTACGATTTGACCTACGAATCATCGAGATTTGTATAGGTCGTAAGAAGGGTTTCATAGGACATTGTTTGAATTTTTGAAAAATATCAAGTCTCTGATGATGAGTTACGATTAAACAGGATGAGTTGTCGTATAAGCTACGGGTCATAGGTGGTCCCCATAGAGTTAGTTATGCACTTATTTATTTTTGTAAGACAAGTGTTTGACGAATATGAACTACGAGTCATATTTGGTGCTACAGATAGTAGAGTGGAAATTGTGGAAAGACAGTTGGACTAAGGTAATTTTTGGTAACTTAAGGACTATAGGTAATGCCAACAAACTATAGACTAGACAATATGTCGTACAACTAACTCATGGGAATTGATCAGATTTTCAAGCTCTAGTTGTTGATCTACGGTTTGACAGGATGGTCCGTAGTCCGCCTTACGGACCGTAGACCTCCAAACGTACATCTGTCCGATAATTATTTCTTAAGAGTACTTGAGTTTTTTTGTTTATGCATTTACTGCCTATACTATAACGTTTTGATCCTAATTCTAAGTCCTATAACTGACTTTCAATTCCTAAAACTACAAAAAACCCAATTTTCATCTAAGTTCATCCTCTTCAATTCTCTCTCAAGTTTGAGAAAGAAAAGCTAGGCTTTCAAGCTTCAAGGTCTTCTTTCTCTTGCTTTTCTAGTCTTTGGTATCAAGTGAGAATTCACCAATGGATCCCTTTCATCCATTGGGTCCCAAAGGAATCTCAATCTTCAAGTTTAATTTCACTCAATTTCACTAGGGTTTAATGCAAATCTCTATGAGTTTTATTGGTTATGATTCAATTGTCTATTTCAATCCTATTATGCATGGTTTGATTCAGTTACATGATTTTCAATTGATTTCATATGGACTCATGCTTTATACTTGATTTTGACTATGAATTTATCAACAAAACTTATAAAGTTATGAATTATGAATATGAAAGTTATCCATGCTTTATGAACTAAGGATGCTTTGAGATAAGTATCAATGATTGTGAAAGCTAAAGTTTCTCACATATGAATGAAATCATGATTCAGATGCTTCAAAAGGTAAGTGTCTAATATGAAAGTTTTATGAAATCATGTTTTTGAAATGAGCTACTCTATGATGACTTATCATTAGATTGATAGTTTATATGTGCCGTTCCAAGTATTTTGATATGAATATGATTATGTTTTTTTTCCGTTGAAATTACCTAGTATAGAGAGGACTTTGAGATGGAGGCTCTCCCATTAGTAGAGGTCGGGTCTCTAAAAGCAATCTACTTGTCCCAAACTACGTGCTCCCGTAGGATTGTCTTAAATGACCTAGCTAGGGGATCACAATATCAATTATGAATGAATGTTATGGGGTCTACCTCGGTAAGTAGAATCTCTTTTTCAGTGTAAGGGTTACACCAGATTCTATGTTATAGCTCACATGGTCTTATTGGCGGTTAACAGTAAGTATCCCACAAATTAATTATGCTTTTCTTCAATGGTTTATGAAAGCTTTTCAAATGGTTTTTATGTATGCATTGACTTTATTTATGATTCATGAATTTCTTAAAGGCTTTGCACTATATTTTAACTTGGTCATGCATATCATGTTTAAAGTCCTCATATGATCATGTTCATGTTTTTTATGCATATTCCCATACTTGGATGTACTAATGCATACTTGTGCCTATATTATTTTATAATATACGATTTGACGCTTCTCCTCCCGGACGTGCTCATATCCGAATTGCTCAACTTGGTCACTTGGATTGGTGAATCTTCATGGTTCGAGGGCAAAGCCATAAACTCTTTTATTACTTTTGTTGTCTTTACAATTTTAGACTTGTATGTGGTGTGTGGGTTACGTCTCAACCACTCTTATGATGTTAGAAAGGTTTGTGTCAGACTTAGTAGTGTTCAATGTATTTCTTATGTACTATGTTGCTATCTTTTATGTCATCTTATAATTTGAGATTTATATTATATATATCTCTTAATTGTATATTCATTACGTCATACTTATGTAAAGTGGCTTGTTTAGGGCTTCTCGGGGTTTTATTTGTCATGTTACATCTAGGGTGTACTTTGTGTCGTGACAAACCATAACTTTACTTTACTTTACCAAAATAATTTCAGAAAGTCAATTTTGCTCTTTTATTCTCAATTTCCAAATAGTACATATGAAACCATTATGTCCTTTTTATTTTTAAAGCTCTTTTTAAATCATGCATTTAAAATACTCATGGACTCAATTTTCAAGTATGAGATATTTTTAAAATATGACATGAATAAATAGGGTTCATATGATAATGAAAGTATGAACATCAGTTTAAGAATAAACATGTATAAGACAAATGAAATCTCAATGATTAAGGAATCTGAACTCCGAATAGAAATACAAACTGAATTCAGATTTCAAGAAACTGTGGGTAGAATCCTAAACATAACATTTTACTAACTGAATTTAGATGTAAAGCATGAGGATGAACTAGTCCATCACTATGAGTAGTCTTACATATCTGAAAGAATAATGTTCTTTGAGAAACTTGAAGAAAATCTTGGAAGATGAAGTGTGGAGAAGAGTCTTGGATTGAAAACCTTAGGTATCCTGAAGAGAATCTTGAACTAGCTAGGAGCCTTCGGATCTTGATAAAATAGAGAAATCCTTTTGTTGGAGTGCTTGATCTTTGGGGGAAGAATAATAATAAGGGATTTTGAGAGTTTCTATATGTATAATGATGATATAAGGTAAGATGGACATATGGAAGTTAATTGAGGGTAAAAGGTCAAGAATACCATTCTGGGAACGTAAGAAGACCATAAAATAAAAGAAAACGACCTTTTAATGAATCTCATCAGCCAAATTGGTGATCTGGAGGTTCCTAGCTGAAATATTCGGCAGTTCGCCAAATGACGCTTTAGATCACCAATATAGACAAAGACTTATGGTTTTCAGAACATTTCGGCTAGTTAATTTGGCGATTCGCCAACCCATTCGGCGAGTTGCCAAATGACCAGGTATCATTGCCGAATTTTTCTATCCGCACATATTCCAGTGAAACAACCATAACTTTTTATTCTGAACTCGAAATAAGGAAAACTTGGTGGAGTTGGGACGAAGACTCATAGAACTTTAATTTGGTAGGTCATAGGCCACCTAATTCATTATATGCAGAGATATATGAGCATTTGAAGTTAACCTAAGTAGAATCTTATATCAAAACTCAATCGGTAAGAAAAGTTTCAACTCAACTTTGTGCTAGGGAATTCTTATGACCTTAATTCCTCTCCAAATCTATTCCCACACTAAAGAATTGATCTTAAAACTTAAGCACAATTTAAGAATCACCTGATACGACCTTATACACAAATGAAGAATTGTTCAACATATGTATGGTGAAAATTCTTTCACACTTCTCAAGTTAAACTACTAAATGGACTAAATTGTGAAAAATAAAGTTGATTTTTTGGAGATACAAAATATATATTTAGTGGAACTTTTAGAATTTTATAGAATAATACCTTTGTTTTTTGTACTTAGAAAAAGTCTGGAAATTTTAGAATCTTAGATACTTGAGGGAAATATTTGTAGAAGGGAATAAAATATTCGAGACTTTTAGCATCTAAAATCATTTAGACTTTTAGCATATAAATTCATTTAGACTTTTAGCATCTAAAATCATCTCTACAAAAGCATAAATAGGAATGGCCTTAGTCATTTATAATTAACTCAATAAAATAAAAATAAATTCAATTCAAGAATTCTTCTTCCCTTTATATTTGAAATGTGTTATTTTACTGAATTCACGTAGCAACAATATAAAGTTCACCCAAAAAGCATAACTTAAGTGTTATATTTCACTTCATCAAAAATAAAAATAAAATAAAAATCAATTTTATGTTGTTAGATATGACAGAAAATGACATCTAAAATTATATAAAAAACACCATAGGTAGAGAAATGACCAGAAAAGAACTTATGATTTACAACGTGATGAACCATATGCATTGTTTCTCAATTGCTTCATATTACAAAAACAAAGTAACAACAAGATTTACTATCAAAAAAAAAAAAACATTCTCCATTCTTTATAAAAAAAAAACAACTCAGCTTTTGAGATTTGTAGAAAAAACAAAAGTTTCAGCAGATCTTTCAATTCGTTTTTTCTACCTTTTCCTTTCCTTTTGTCTTTCCCTTTTCTTGGACTATGAAAAATTACAACAACAGACACAACTCACACATGTTTGAGAAATAAAGAGTAAAAAGAATATTGAAAAAAATGAAATAAAAATACATAATTACCCCATTTAAATTGGACCATCTTTTTTAAAGTAGACACCTAAAGTTTGAGGGAGTCCTATTACCCACGAAACCATTTTCAACAACTCTAAATACACCATTTTAACCCATTTTCAGAGAAGGTGTAATCTCAAGTGTTGAGGGGCGCGTGAATGAATAAAAATTCACCTCTAAACCAATGTGAATATGCCACATAGCAAAGATTGCAAGTCATCACTTACCCTAAAAAGTTCAAGAACAAAGGATTTCTTGGCCAATGCTTTTCAGGGTGATTATTGATGATTGTGTATATGTTTTTTTGTATTCTAATTGTTGTTACATTCTCACATTTACTTTAGAATTGAAAAGAGTTTGTATGATTTCTGAGATGTAATTATCTCAATTTCATAAAGAATATCTGAATAATTCAATAAAGGGAGCTTGCAAACTGAAAGTAACAAAATTGCAGATTAAAAATTTACCATTTTTATTGTTATGGGAACAAAGGAGTCCACTATAAGCAGCAGCAAGTAGGAAATTTAACCATTTTGTTGCTTTTCTTTAAGAATATCAGATGTGTAACTAAGGAATTTTCAGATTTTCACCTCTTTCAAATAGAGCTTAATATAAGAAATATAGAAGTTAATGGTCATGAAAAAACCCTCTCAAAAAGATCTTGATTAAGTTCATTCCAGTGAATATACAATACCTTCATCTTTCATATTCTTCTTTACATCCCACTAAATATCATGTAGAGAAAAGGAAAAGGAATCGGAAAAAATGAACACGAATTTTCTAGAAGGGTTTTTAAGGGTTAAAATGTGAGTGGGTTAGGGTTTTACCCGACCCACAATTAAACAGGTAAGAAAAATAAAAAATATTGTTTTATTTGGGGGGTGAGACGCACACATGTTATGAGATTGCAAATACTGTAAAAATAGTGTATTTGGAATTGTTGGAAATACTTGGATGGGGTAATAAGCGAATTTTAGGTGTCTACTTCAAAAAAGGGTACAAGTTTGATGGGATAATTATGTATTAAACTTTTTAACTTGAATGCTAAATTACTATAATATTATCACCTTAAAACACTCACTTTAGAATATTTTCTATATTTTTATATTATATCATATTATATTAAAAGCAAACTTCTTTTCACATGGAAGGGTTGTGAATTTTTTAAGAGTTTTGACTTTTTCAAAGAGTTGTGGCTGAATCATTGTTGACCACATGGACATTAACTCTTATTTCAATTAAAAAATAATGACATGAATTGGTACAAACTTTTAACGAAAATGCAATAAATGAGACAAACTTTTAACGGACATCATACATGAGTATTTTCTCAAAGTTCGATGGCATATTTGAGATTTTTTCCTTTAAAAAAGTTATTTAATTAATGACGTTACTAAATAATAATTGTCCATATGTCAAAAATGGTTTTGCGAAATTGGATCTATTTTCAGTTAACAAATAATGGTATGTATGAGCCTTTTCTCAAACGAAAATGGCATAGATGAAACAAACTTTTAACGGATAACATACATAAGCCTTTTCATAAAGTTTGATGACATATTTGATCATTTTCCTTAAAATTAATAATCTCGATATTATTATCTGATAGTGATAGAAAAAGTTATAACACAATTTTTTGAAATAATATGTGGTGGTGTTAATTGAACTCCTCCGCAACTCTCACACAAAGACACATTTGTATTCAGGGAGTCTCGAACCTGAGACCTCTTATTAAGGATAAAAGAGTAATTACCACTCAATCACAACCCTTATTTCTATCGTTGACAATGAGTTCCTTCCAAATTGTTGGATTTAAATTATATTACATTATTTATAATAACTTGTTGAATTATAATGATATCATAAAAAGGGGATAAAGATAATATATCCCTTAATTTTGTGTTTTAGAATGAATATATCTCTCATATTAAAAGTGGTCATATATACGCTCACCGTTTAACAAATGATATTTATATTCCTTAATTTTATGATTAAAAAATGATCATATATACGTTCACCATTTAACAGATGATTTATATATATATATATATATATATATATACACCCATCATGGGCCTAGTACACCCATCATGGGCCTAGTAATGAGTTCTGAATTCTGATAGATCGTCATAATTTCAATGCAAATTGTATCACAATTTTGATATAAATTGTTCATATGGATTACTTTTTTTTTTAGGAAATTTTTCAAAATAGCAATATTTTAGCTTCTTATGGGACCCCTTAGCAATAGTTTCACTATTTATTTAAAATGTCAATATTTTAGTTTATTAAGTTCTGATTTATGTATTTTTTTTTTATTTTGATTAGTATGAAAGAATACAAATATTAAACAATAGAAAATCATGAGACAGAATATTTAAGAAAAATTAAAAACAATTTAAATTTAAAATCAGTTACATATTGAAGGAGCATATGTCGCCACTATTTGGCCGAATGTTTTTGTTCCTCTGTTGCTTAAAAATTCAGGTTTTTGAAAACAATATTTTTCCTTACGAATCATTACACTGATCTCATCCAATCTTCTTCGCTTTGTATTCGACATATGTTTGAAACTAAGGTTTAGAAAATTCACTACTACAAAGTATACAGTTCAACGGAATTCACGATAGTTCGACATAAACTAAGGTTTACATAATATGATATAAAAAAACTTTGGTACAAATTAATAATGAATACAACTCTTTTGACATTATAGTTCCATTACACGAAAAAAATACAACTTTGAAATCTATATAATATATAAATACAAATTAATTGTAAATTAAGTTGTTATTGAAAATACAATTTTGGTGAATACATAATACATATAATAAGTTGTATTTATTGTTTAGTTAGTTGTGCTTGTAATTGATATCTTATAGAGTGAAATTGTTTTTCAATTTCTAATGCCCTCTGTTTTGGAAATTAACTTGTTTGAACTACTTAGAATATGTACAATTTAAAATACAAAAACTGTTGGTATA
>JAJOOH010011848.1:0-47435 GCA_029582605.1 Solanum gracilifrons | reverse complement strand
TGTTTAAGAATCAAGAGCCAAGTATGAATATGTTCAAGTCAATCATAGGTAAAGACATTTACGAATAAAAGCATAGTTCAAATTTAGGGTGCCACAAGTGTCAAATATGGGGGTTTCTGTTTCAATTATCAACTACACAACAGCAAATAACATGAATTAACAATTAATAAGACGGGTTCTTGGGATATGATTGGATTATAGGTTAAGGTAGACAAATAGGTGATTGCAATTAATAGTAAATAGTTGTAAATTAGTGAATAAACTAGACTGTAATGGGGATAAACTTTCTCTCTAATAATTTAACTTGAATCAAATTGGTTTCTCTCGAACACCAATAAGCAGCAATTAAGAACAGCCTATGCCTTAGTCCATTCACTCTTTCGAGATGAAATTGTGGAATAGGATTCACTCTCTTGAGCTGAACCCATGACAACCCAATACCCACAGACCATCAATTCAGTAATATTGGTTTCAAAACCTCTCTCTCTCGCAAGCCAAAAACACGATGGTAGAGTTACATTTGCAACTACTACCCTTTAAATTGAACCACACTTACTGATTGAAATCACCTTTAAACAACATTTAAACTATCAATTAACAATACCCAGCAGCTAACTCAACCCATAATCACATAATCACACCCCAAGAATTGGGGTTTTAGCTAGACATCATAAAAGATAGAAATCGTTACCAAATTGTGTTTGCATCAACTGGGTAAGACTAATTTCGTCTTTACAAAGGTCAAGGCCGAAGAATCTCAAAGACCCACTTCCAATTTCTTAAAAATGGAAAACTTCCATTCTTCAAAGCTAAGGAAAATATTATCTCAATACTCTCAGTTCCAAACGCTCAAAACTTAAAAACTAATTGATAATAATGAAAATTAGATAGTAAACTAAATATTAAAAAATGTATTTATAGTTGACAAAAATATGTTGCGAAAGACCACTCAGCGAAGTAACTCGAGCTTGCCGATCCACTCGGCGATCCGCCCTTTGGTCAGTTCCATCACGTTTTCCTTTGGCCTTCAACATCCTCAAGTTTTGTAACTTTGGGCAACCTAGCACTGCATCGCGGAACCATTTGGCAACACGCCGACTTGATTTTCTCATTCAGGGCATGGGACACTAGAACTTTAGGCGAGATGAACGTCATTCAGCGACTCGCCCAATGGGTTAGGCGATCATCAGGCCTTCTTTTCTTCTCTCTATCAGCTGCCTTGTTTCTTTTTACTCATTAGTGCCCATGTTTTGTTCCTAAATCCAAATAACTGAAAATCAAGGATTCACATCAGTTAGTGGCGCAAAATACACATTTGATGACACTAAATCTATTAAAATAAAACCCTAAATGAGTCCAAATCGTGTACTTATCACATTAGACCACCCAGAGAAAGTTGATCAGCCATTCATCTGTTTATCGAATTAAGGCTTCGAAAGAAATGTTAAAGAAACACATTATCTCGAAGTCCATGAGTTGGGCATTGAAGCATCAGCATCTTAAATCTCAGCCATGTCTCATGGATTGGCTCACCTTCCACGCGTTTGAAACCTTGGATTCCATCCCATAGAGTCATCATCTTCGATGGGGTAAAGAATCTCACCTGCAATGTTGTGGTTCGCTCATCCCAGAGGTGATAGAGTCCCTCGGTAACTCAGCCAACCATTTAGTGTATTCACCCATTAAAGAGAATGGGAACAACCTTAGATGGACCGATTCTTGCGATATGTTCTTAAGTGAGAATGGCCCACAAACATCCACAAAGTTCCTAATATGCTAATAGGGATCCTCATGAGCCAGCCTCCCAAATATACCCTTTAGTTGTAGAAGTTGAAGCATTGTGGCTGTAATGTGAAAAACAGTGTTTTCTTTAAATGAAGGCAGACGAATGGCACCAACACCACCCCTTTGGACTGGGTCATCGACATCGTTTAGGTTCCCAACATCATCTTGGTGGCCCACTTGGCTATCATTACTTCCGTTAATGCTCATTTCCTCCTCTGTTTTAAGAAAAGTAACACAAAACCAAAAATAAAATAAGTAGATTCAACTATGACTAAAAAGAACACAATTCAACTTCAGTAAAGAAAAATTTAAACAACACCACTCCCCGGCAGCGGCGACATTTTGATATATGCTGCAAGCACACCTCATCCAATTTTAGGTGTCAACGATCGTAAATTAATATAAAACCCAACTAAATAAGTTGGGGTCGAATCCCACAGGGAGCGGTGTGTGTTTTAAATTCAAATAGAAAGTACAAACGAGGTCTAATCAACCATAGGAATAGAAATTATTGAAAAATACATTAATCAAATAAAAGGGGTGACACGAATGTCAGATAGGGGTTTTAGTTTGCAATTATCAACTGCAAGCAGTCAGAAACAATTCAAAATAATAATAGGGAGAAGGATTCTCGGGATGCAATAGATTATAGGAAAATATAGGTATATGGGTAATCGAAACTACTAGTAAACAACTAAATATCAGCGATTAGGCTAGACTATAAGGGAGATAGCTTTCTCTTGAACAACTACCCCGAATCATGTGATTTCTTTCGAACATCAACAAACATGACTATGAAGAACAACCCACACCTTAATTCATCTACTCTTTTGAGCTAGATGGGTAGGATTGTGTTTAGGATTCACTTTATCTCACTAAACCCAGCTCAACCCAATACTCAAAAATCATTAATCAATAATCTTAGTTCTAAAACCTCTCTCTCGAGCAAGCCAAGAATACAAAAGTAGAACTGCATTTGCAACTACAATTTATAAATTAAACCTCAATTAATGATTAAAATAACTTTAAAATAACATTTAAACTAGTAATTAACAATACCCATAAACTAATTCAACCCATAATCACATGATCACACCTTTAGAATTTGGGGTTTAACCAAACATCATAAAAGGGTAAAAATGATTAACGAATCAATTATCCATCAACTAGGTAAGAGAGATTTAATCTTTACAATGCTCAATTTGCAGAATATTTGAAACCCACTTCCAATATCTCCAAATTGAATCTCTAAGGTTCTTCAAAACCTAAGAAAAACTGAAGAGAAAACTTTTATAAGCTAAAATCGTCTTTTCCAAAATGTATTTAGATTCTCAACTAAAATGTTCAAAATCTAATTTAAATTTGCCAAAAATAAGCTACGAATGGCCATTTGGCAAAGTAAGTTGGGCTCGCCGAACAACTCGGCGAGCCGCCCTTTGACCTCTTCTATTGCCTTTTCGCCTTGACATTCAACATCCTCAAGTTCTGTAACTTTGGGTGATGTAAATTTTCTTCGCAAAATTTTTCGCCTTTTTGTCGCCAACTTGGTTATTTACTTTAAGGCTTGACACACTGGAACTTTAGGTGGTCAGATGAGTCACTTGGCGACACACCAAGTTCTCTTGGCGATCCTCAGGCTCGCCCTTCTTCATTTCTTCAGCTTGTTTTGTTCCCTTTTGCCTGTTAGTTTTTTTGTTTTGTTCCTCAATCCATATACCTGAAAATCAAGGATTTAACATCAGTTTATGGCACAAATTAAGCATTTGAGGACACTAAATCTATATAAATAAATCCCTAAATGATTTCAAATCTCGGACTTATCAATAGAAAGCTTTTAAAACAGTAGAAAACAACCTAATGTATTGAAAAATAAAAGAACAACTCAGTTTGTATCTAAAAATACAATATAACTCTATGTATATAAGAATACAAAATATCTCTATGGGAGTTTCTGTAACCGACAACCATCACTATGAGCTATGTGATGATACAATGTATTGCCCACGCTGCCAGAACTGTCCTATAATTTGCCATGGTATAGAACCTCTCAACTAAGTGGATCACTAGTCTATGCTAAAAAGCATTCAGGAATTATCTAAAAAGTACGACCCTTTCTACCCACATTGTCTACGTGGTTTATGTAGACTTGATTTATCTAAACTCTTCCCCATGTCGGTGCTAAATACTACCCTCCAAAATATACTCAGCTCATATGTTTAAGAAACATAACTCTTTCTCTGGTTTGAGATTATTACTCAAAATATTTCTCTTAAAAGAGATAGCTGCTCTAAAATCTTTTAAACTTATAACTCATTTAGAAATCTCAGTTTCTATTTTATCAATGCAAAAATTGACACCTCTAGGAATACATAGTCCCCTATACTCTTGCTCAACTCATACTTGAAAACTCTTTCTCAAAAATACATCAAAATTATATTATAATATGATTATTGATGACTCGAAATGTCATACTTTATACACATTGAGGGTATATCCAAATACCATACTTCTCATACATTGATGGCATACTCGATTGTCATACTAATCATGTTTTAGAAAACACTTTTCTCAAAACTCATCTTTACTTTCCCAAAATTCAATTAAAGAACTCAAGTGTTGACTTTAAAATGCTTTTTAGAATTTATAACTCAAATCATAGGAATCATGTTGAATTATGAGCATGAACGACTAAACTCAGGAATCTCAATAGCAATAACGAACCTCAATACTCAGAACTCAAGACTCAATGATACTACTCAACTCTATATTGCTTGACTCATAGGGTTCATGCGTAATTATGGGCAAGAACTACTCAACTCAAAGACTTCATGGGTATCATGTAATTGTCCCATGATTAGGAATATAATCTCAAAAAGGGATTAGGAATTCAATACTCAAGACTTAGAACTTGAAGATACTGCTCCTCTCAAAGATGCTCAACTTATTATGTTCATGCGGAATTTATAGGCATGAACAACTCGATTCGGGGGTCTACATAACAACATGTAGCTCATGTATATGACTCTTTTCACTCTTATACTTCCTTCCTCAAAACTTAACTCAAATTGATAGTTGATCTCAAAGGATTCACAATTGAACTCAAAGACTTTCTTGAACTCTACTCTTAACTCTCTCTTGAATGTAAATTATGAATTCAAGAGTTATGGCTCATGATATGAAGGATCTCGTGATGATAGAGTAGACTCATGAATACATTCTCCTCACTCTAATGCTCACTTACTTGAGTCTTGAAACAAGTTATTAGAAAATATAGAAGACTCCTCAAAAAGACTCAAAGGATACTTTCTTAAAATGTTCAAAAGAACTCTCAAAACTTAAATCTTAACTCTACCTTGGATTTGAATTATGAATTCAAGGTTATGATCATGTTAGGAATGATTTCTAGGTGTTTAGAAGTAGTTTAGAGTGATTAGAATGAAAAGGAATTGTTAGGACACTTCAGAAGGACTCAGAAGGGCTAAAGGACAGAAAACATGTGGGGGCAGACGACCCGAGCGCATTCCTGGTGCAGGACGCAAGACCCTAAGCTCAGAGACCACATTCTAGTGCATTGCTGGCGCATCAGTGGCTCTCCACACCACCATTCCCCTAGTCCAATCTAACGAATTTCATCTCTCATTTTCTAATCTTAAATCACTTCCATTCGATTTCTTTTCTCAAGTTTTCCTTAGATTCGATTACCCAACCTAATTAGACACTAAATTACTCAAAACAACACTCAAATCACTAACTTTCACCTCAAGAATTCATCAAAACCTCAACAAAACAAGATTTACTATGAACTTCAAGAACACTTATCAAGAACTCAAATCTTTCAAACTTTATGGACGAATTAGAATATGAAAAATCATGTTTGGTGTGTGGGTGAACGAACCCAACACTATGGAAGCTTACATACCTCTTAAGGATCAAACCCATGGCAAAAATCGCAACAAAACTCAAGAACCTCGACGAAACGCCTTGATCCTCTCCTCTTTTCTCTTATTGAACTCTCAACTAAAACCCTAGGCGTATATTAGGATTATAAAACTGAACCTAGTAGGATAAGTCCTTTAAAACCTTACTAAAAATGAATTAAATCTGATTGGGTAAGGAAAAGACCAAAATACCCCTCACTATTTTCAAGTAACTTTCTTTAAATGGACAAGCTGACTTCAAAAGGGCATGTCTCACTCATCCGAACTCGAAATTTAGCAAACTCAGTAGCGTTGGAAAGATAATTCAAAGACCTTTCATTAGCAATCTTTTATCCCACCTAACGCATCCTGTACTGAGAGTTATGGTCATTTGAAGTTGATCCAAAACTCATAACTTAAGTATAACTTTCATATTTTGCTATTTCCAATTTAGTTCTTTTTGGAACTCAAGGTGCTACATCTAGTGACATTAATACTTAAGTAATTTTAAATTCCTCAATAGAATCCTACTAACAACGAAGGATGGTTCGAGTCTTAGCTCCAAAATATTCGGGGTGTTACATTAACTCCCCCTTGGGATCATTCATCCTCGAATGACGGTTGGACTGGGTATGCAATGGGTTAGTCTTACTAAGGTCTACGTCTAATGGTATGCTCTTACTATATTTGAGCTTAAACCAAATCATTAGGTTCGGGTTATATACCTTTCTAGAGGGAGTCTCATCCCAAGACTATTACTCTTTTCCCCCACATTCAAGCTTAGTACTCTAACAACTCCATGGATTCCTACTAACCAACTCCTTGAGAAGTTCTCATTCTCTCATCATCTCTTTCATACCAACTAGGATTTCCCACATCACTACTCGGAACCAACTAAGGGCTCTTATTTAGCTATTTCACATAGAAAAACCTCATCGTCCTCTTCCTCCTCACTCCGTTACTAAAAGGACCTCTGAAAAGATATCTCCCATATTCTTTAGAACTCATTACTATCTTACTCTCGAACACTTGACTTGATTTCTCATCTTGTCATCTCCCTTTTAGGTCTAAAGCTAACAATTGAAAGCTATTCCAACGTCTCTAGCTGGTCCACATCCTCTTTTACTCTAACACTCAGGAGTAGCTTATCTCATGACTACCGAACTCTCCATAAGCAGGTATGATGACTTATTTCTAAGGTGTTTCTGTTAATTTCTTCTAATTACATACCCTCTATATACACCTCTTAATGCTCTTGTTACTATTGTGACTTAGCCACACTTCACTGCCCTTATCTAAATGTTAGGATCTCTCACGGTTACTACTTACAGTTATTGCAGCTAACCTCTCAATTCCTTACCTACGCTATGTCAAGTCTAGTCTACCAGAACAAATCTCAAGACTAACATCATCACCCTCATGTTTCCAGTCTTTGGATCATGACACTCATCTCAAATTCAAGCTTAATGCTCATTACTAAACTCGTATATCAATACGATTGCTAGCCTACTATGCTATACCTCATTACTTGATCAATTCTATAACATTCCTAACATCATGACCCTTTCAAACAAATCATAACCCTAACTTAGGTCTATCACTTTATGAATACTCTTGCTCTTCTATTCAACACTTACACTTGGTCATTTCCTACACAATGACACTTCATCACCAACTCCTTTCTATCTACAACACAATCTACCTCATATGATGTAATCTTCACAACTCATCAGTTCTTAGTCTACCCATAAGAGAAAACTCTTCATTAGTAACTTACTAGGTGCATGACTATAGTAACATACCTTGCCTCATCACTATCTCCCTTTCTAGGACTACTAAACCTCTACATACTTTCCTATAACTCTGGGCTCTTTCACTACTATTGCCCAAGATATCATCATTCATACTATCTTTTAGGGTGAAAATACTACCCAAGCTCTTAACATACTTTCTCATAAGGATCTTAGCTGAAACAAGACTTAGAGAAGAGAGTACAACTCACTATAGCTCAAATGCACGATTCATATAAATATGAATGCATTCCTCTAAAACGGAACACTTACTCACTCATGGGCTTCTCTCAAGCTCCTCTGTAGTCTCATGACTTCCTCAAAACTCATGCTAACAACAACTCATCGATAAGGTACTGACTTTGCTTTTCAACCAACTCTAGTATGAAGGGTAGCCGAATGGATATGCGAACGCATGAGTTAGAAAATGAATCTATATGACATAGATCTATTGCATGATTAAGAGTATGAAAGAAGGGAAACTTTTCTTAAATGTCTGTAGTCCCTCGTTTATAGAAGTGGGGGCCTCACAACCATAAACAAGATCCTACCAACACGGCCTCATAGACACCGTAAGACACCTGAACTCTGGGATTTGATACCAAGTTTATCACGACCTGAGCCTACACCCTGGATGTGGCCGACACTCGAGAACCATTGTTGGTCCCCAAGTGAACCATCATCATGGCTGACTACAAGAGGAACGCTAAATCAAGCATACAAAGCTTAAAAACTGAATAAAAATTCATGAAACTCAATTACAAGGATTTAACTCAAATGAAAACCTCTGAATAAAATAAATTATTCAACTCGCCATAAAATAGGAAACTTAAGTCTTTAAAACATTTAAACAAAATATATGAACAGACTTCGAAAACTCTACTGTCTATTTATGAAGCCTATAAATGACAAATATAGAAGTTGGGACAAGACCCACGACATCCTAATAACTAATATAACTGGAAGTAAAAGTGGAACCCTCCGGAAATAAGGAGGCTCGCCATAGCTAACTCGAACTCCGTGTGGTATCAACGAAGCTCGTGTTGATGACCCTGAATATATGTATTTGCATCATGAAATGATGCAGGCCAAATGGCTCAGTACGTGGAATGTACGAGTGTGTAAGGGGAATTCTAAAGCATAAACATAAGCTTGAACTTGATAAAAAGGAAATATACTTACCTCTTCTCAACTCACTTACTCGAATAAACGTAAGAATAAGATACTCAACTCTGGATAAAGCAACAATAAAAGATGCAATATATGGAAAGCTTTTAAAATAGTAGAAAACAACTCAATGTATTGAAAGATACAATAACAACTCAGTTTGTATCTAAAAATATAATATGAATCTGTGTATATAAGAGTAAAAAATATCTCTGTGGGAGTTTCTCTAACTCAAAACTATCACTATGAGTTATGTGATGATACAACGTCTCACCCACATTGCCAAAACTGTGTTATACTTCGCCAGGGTATAGAACCTCTTAACTAAGTGGATCCACTAATTTATGCTAAAATCATTAAGGAATCATCTAAAAAGTATGACCTTTTCTACCCACGTTGACTACATGGTTAATGGAGACTTGAGTTATCTAAACTCGTCCCCATATCGGTGCTCAATACTACTGCCAAATATATATTCATCTCATATATTTAAAAAACATAAATCTTTCTCTAGTTTGATATTATTACTCAAAAAATTTCTCTTAAAAGAGATAGCTGCTCTAAAATCTTTTAAACTAACAACTCATTTAGAAATCTTAGTTTCTATTTTATCAATCCAAAAATTGACACCTCTGGGAATACATAGTCTCTCTACTCTTGATCAACTCATACTTGAAAACTCTTTCTCAAATATACATCAAAATCATATTATAATATGACCATTGATAACTCGAGAAGTCATACTGCATAAACATTGACGGTATCTCAAGATACCATATTGTTCATACATTGATGGCATACTCGATTGTCATACTAATCATGTTTTAGAAAAATCTTTTCTCAAAACATATCTTTACTTTCACAAAAATCAGTTTAAGAACTCAAGTCTTGGCTTTAAAAAGCTTTTTAGAATTTATAACTCAAATCATAGGGTTCATGTAGAATTATGAACGTGAACGACTAAACTCAGGGATCTAAATAGCAATAAAGAACCTCAGTACTCGGAATTCAAGACTCAATATGATACTACTCAACTCTAGATTGCTTGACTCATAGGATTCATGCAGAATTATGGGCATGAACTAATAAACTCAAATACTTCACGGGTAACATGTAATAGTCCCATTATTAGGAATATACTCTCAAAAAGGAATTAGGAATTCAATACTCAATCCTTAGAAATTGAAGATACTGCTCATCTCAAAGATGCTCAACTTATGAAAATCATGCGGATATTATGGGCATGAACGACTCGACTCGAAGGTCTACATAACAATATGGAACTCATGTATACGATTCTTTTCATTCTCATACTTACTTCCTCAAAACTTAGCTCAAATCAATAGTTGATCTCAAAGGATTCACAATTGAACTCAAAGATTATCTTGAACTCTACTCTAAAGTCTTTCTTGAATATGACTTATGAATTCAATAGTTATAGTTCATAATATGAACGATCTCATGATGATAAAATAGTCTCATGAATACATTTTGCTCACTCTCATGCTCACTTACTTGAGTCTTGAAACAAGTTATTAGAAATTGTAGAAGACTCCTCATAAAGTCTCAAAAAGGACTTTCTTAAAATGTTCAGAAGAACTCTCAAAACTTAACTCTTAACTCTACCATGGATTTGAATTATGAATTCAAGGTTATGATAATGTTAGGAATGATTTCTAGGTGTTAAGAAGTAGTTTAGAGTGATTAGAATCAAAAGGAAGTGTTAGTACACTTTAGAATGACTTAGAAGGGCTAAACGACGGAAAACGGGTGGGGGCAGACAACACGGGCGCATTCCTGTCACAAGGCGCGCCAGCCCCTAAGTTCAGAGACCACATTTCGGATCAGCACACCAACTCTACTGGTGCATCAGTGGCGCCCCGCGCCACCTTTCCCCTAGTCCAATGTGATGAATTTGGTCTCTCGTTTTTTTATCTTAAATCGCTTCTAATCGATTTTTTTTCTCAAGTTTTCCTTAGATTCGATTACCCAGCTTAAGTACACACTAATCTACTCAAAACAACACCCAAATCACTTACTTTCACCTCAAGAATTCATCAAAACCCCCAAAAAACAAGATTTAGAATGAACTTCAAGAACACATATCAAGAACTCAAATCTTTCAATTTTTATGGACGAATTCGAATATGAAAAATCATGTTTGGCATGTGGGTGAACGAACCTAACACTATGGAAGCTTACATACCTCTTAGGGATCAAACCCAAGGCGAAAATCCGCAACAAAACTCAAGAACCTCGACGAACGCCTTTATTCTCTCCTTTTTCTCCTCTTTTTCCTTCTTGAACTCTCAACTAAAACCCTAGGCATATATTAGGATTATAAAACTGCGCCTAATAGTATTAGACCCTTAAAACCTGACTAAAATGAATTAAATCTGATTGGGTAAGGAAAAGACCAAAATACCCCTCACTATTTTTGGGTAACTTTCCTTAAATGGACATGCTAACTTCAAAAGGGCATATCTCACATATCCGAACTCAAAATTTAACAAACTCAGTTGCGTTGGAAAGATAATTCAAAGAAATTTCATTAGCTATCTTGTAGACCACCTAACCCATCATGTAATGCTAGTTATGGTCGTTTGAAGTTGACCCAAAACTCATAACTTGCAAAATTTCAGATTTTGCTATTTCCAATTAAGTTATTTTTGGAACTCAAGATGCTACATCTAGTAACCTTAGCATTTAAAAAAAAATTAAATTCCTCCGTAAAATCCTACTCACAAAGAAGGATGGTTCGAGTCTTAGGTCAAAATATTTCAGGGTGTTACAAATAAATAAGAATTAAGCTATCAATTAGATACATGAACAAACACAATACATTAAAGAAATTTGATTATGAAAAATACCAGAAAACAGAGGAAAATATTAGATCGTATGAAACTTTGGTAAAATTGAAACTCATATTATTATGAGACAATGGGAAGACTAAATAATAATACAAGAATTCTAATTAGTTTCAATGAAGGATTAGTTGTTAGAGTCCATATCGAACTTAAATTATGGGAATTTTACAAATATTACACTAGTATTACTAAATAATAACTACTACTATAACTATTTTTTTCTAATTTACATTGTAGTGTTCAAATTTGGAAGTTCATTTATTTTATTTTATTATAAATTTTGGAGTATTTTTAAAAATAGGTAAAAGACTCATTTTTAATTTTTTGTCTAAAAATATCCTCAACCTACATGAAAGAGACTGATTTTGAATTTCGAACGTGAACTAGAAAATAACGGCTACGATTGTGTGACTAAAAATAGGGAGATATTTGTGCAGTGAAATAAATGAGGGATAAATGTTTGTTTTGGGAGTTAAGATTTAAGTCTCCAGGAGCGTTTGGGAGTAAACTAAGGGATTTTGGAAAATTTTAGAACTGATAGGGAATAATGGGGAAAAAAGGTGTGTATATAGGTAATTTATCCAAGAAACAATATATTGGGCTTCTTGCCAAAGTCTATAAACAATACAAATATTTCACTTTCTCTCACGTTCCTCCGACTACAAATTCATTTCTTTGTTCTGTTCAATTGTTTGAACGAAATGGCCCAAAGAGCTGTCAATCCATTCATTAAAATTAATTTTGACCTTCTCCCTAAAGAGCTGTCACTTTCAGACATAAACCCATTCTTTAAAAATAATTTTGACCATCTGCCCTCCCTTAAACGTTTGAGCTAAATGTAACTCCCTGAAATACTAACCAAAAGTCGCATGTCAATTTATCGTTGCTTAATTACTACAATATGTTTTATTCTCATTTTGGGAACTTCAAATTTTGTCATATTTGCAAACTTGCTTAACATAAATTGTGATCGTAATTTAAGGTATTGCATTGGGGTATTTTCGTAATATTTTAATTAGAACTATGTATAACTTTAAAATGAGGTGAGGGATATATATACAGGTGTATATGTATGCATTTTGGGCAGCACGCAATTATTTGGGCAGCACCTTTGAAGGACAGTTGTAAAGGGGATAAACATCACTTTTGGTGACTATATGTTTACACCTCCTCTATAGTTAAATTTGTGTTCCTTAGCTCTAAGAAATCTGGTGAACTCTCTCTAACCATATTACTCTCAAAATCACAAGAGAAAAACTTGGTCCTTTTGCTGGAATTCGAGACACACCCTTCTCTTTGGTAAGTGATGAAATTTGTTCCTGAGCTTGGTAGTGTTTGATATTTTCAGCATATCGCGTTCTATAGAACGTCGTTTATAGTGAATAAATATGATTTGGAAAGATAGTTTGTATATGTACAACTCTTATGTTTATGTAAAACTCTAATTTAGCTGTTATGGATTCAAAATATGGGACGCAACATAGGACAAGTTCTGTCCAGATTTAGAAATTAGAAATCCTGTATGGACCACTGTTAGTGTTTTGAATATATCTTTTTTGTACAAAACATAATTTGTTATGATTCTTGTTTATTTGAAATCTTAAGAGATGTACCTACATCTTTAATGAAGGTTATAACGTCCAGTTTCGCCATTTTTCTTTTTCAAATCTAAGTTGCGACATGAGGTACTAGGCTTGCCAGAATCACTGTTCTGGGAGCATAGTCGTATTTGTACAAGCTAAGCTTACTTGTGATGATAATCCTGTTTTACTTCGACATTATTGGGATAGTAGGAATTAAAGAAGTTATTTCATTGTATTTTAAGGTTGTATATACTCGTGAACAAGTTGAGGACCTTGATACATTGGTTGGTCTACGGTTTTAACTCTTGAAGTTGTGTTGGACTGTTTCTAAGCTAAGCACTGGGATTTGTGTATAAACTTGTACTTGTAATATTTTTACCTTCTGGTATATCTGAGAGTTTATCTTGGTACCTTGGTTACCCCTTGTCACTTTGCATTGTCGTGTTGGTATCCCTTAAGACATTAAAGACGTTTGTGTAACTCGCCCATTTGTATGAATTGTTTGATCACTTGGTACTCTTGCTGGGACCTTGTCCTTCTTGTGGCTGAGATTTTATCACTGTTGGCATGCCTCTTGATTCAGATCATTTTCCATCTTCACTCTGGATTTTTAGTTCGTCTTAACTATGGAAGTTGTCCATTTTAAGTACGAACTAGAAAGTCATTTTTAATATGGATCTTGTTTCTCTTGATTATTGGGCTTTAACCCTTTTTGATACAAGGTGTTGACCTTTCTTGATACCTGGTTGTGCTTGGTGTTACGAGATGATGTATATATTGGGCGAGCCTTGTTATTGAATCTCTTGGAAAATGGTGCTATGAGCGTTCTTGACATGTGGATCTTTAAATATCAAACTTGATACTCTTTATATATTGTTTACTTGATTTATTGTTATGTTTCAATTGTGCTGCCTATGACTTGAGAAAGGTAGCTTTGTGAATCTGAGGGCTCAGAACCTATTATTTTTACACCACTAAGCTATATGCTTAGCGATAGTTGTTTCTATCGTAGGGAATGATCGAGAGGAGGAATGAAGCTGGCCATTGGAGATGGAAATTTTGAGAGCCTTCAGGAAGATCACATTTGCATATAGGCATCTATATTTTGTATAAACCTTGGGACTTGTATATGATCTATGTGTTGTATATTTCCATGAAATTTTGAGGGCTAATTTGATCATGTCATCATGGGTTGTAATATAAGTATGGCTATATGTTTTGTTCTTATGGGGTGTGTAAGTCCAAGTCTTGTAATATATTAAATTTACCACTTGTTCTGAATGGTTGTGTGAAGCATGAACCACCTAATTTGGGTACTCGAAAGTTGGTAATATTCTTTTTATATTATTTTTGCAGTGTGAGGATAATATATGCATAAAAATCTCGTGAGTTATTGGCTTATATTATTTTGGAAGGGTTTTTCCACCATAAGTTAAAATTCTACGCAATTGACATCAAATAAATATTTAAATGGGCTGGATGCACATCCTTAACTATATTTTTTTCTTTATGAACCTAATCCTTCTACTAAATTATAATCAATATGGCCATAGTTAATCTCTTTTAAATGTCGCAAGTATTTAATTAGATTTCTTTTTTAACTAACACTTGTAGCGACCCTTTCGAAAGGATACTACCACTTAAACAAGAAATCTAATTAAATACTTGCGACATTTAAAAGAGATTAACTATGGCCATATTGATTATAATTTAGTAGAAGGACTAGGTTCATAAAGAAAAAAATATAGTTAAGGATGTGCATTCTACCCATTTAAATATTTATTTGATGTCAAATTGATATTGCGCAGAATTTTAACTTATGGTGGAAAACCCTTCCAAAATAATATAAGCCAATAACTCACGAGATTTTTATGCATATATTATCCTCACACTGCAAAAATGATATAAAAAGAATACTACCAACCTCCGAGTAACCAAATTAGGTGGTTCATGCTTCACTCAACCGTTCAAAACAAGTGGTAAATTTAATATATTACAAGAATTGGGCTTACACACCCCAAAAGAACAAAACATATAGCAATACTTATTTTACAACCCATGGTAACATGATCAAATTAGCCCTCAAAATTTCATGTAAATATACAACGCATAGATCATGTACAAGTCCCAAGGTTTATACAAAATATAGATGCCTATATGCAAATGTGATGTTCCTTAAGGCTCTCAAAATTTCCATCTCTAATGGCCAGCTTCATTCCTCCTCTTGATCATTCCCTACGATAGAAACAACTATCGCTAAGCATTTAGCTTAGTGGTGTAAAAATTATAGGTTCTGAGCCCTTAGATTCACAAAGCTACCTTTCTCAAGTCATAGGAAGCACAATTGAAACATAACAATAAATCAAGTAAAAAATATATAAAGAGTATCAAGTTTGATATTTAAAGATCCAAATGTCAAGAACGCTCATAGCACCATTTTCCTAAGAGATTCAATAACAAGGTTCGCCCAATATATACATCATGTCGTCACACCAAGCACAAGCAGGTATCAAGAATGGTCGACGCCCTTTATCAAGAAGGGTCAAAGCCCAATAATCAAGAGAATCAAGAACCATATTAAAAATGGCTTTCTAGTTTGTACTTAAAATGGACAACTTCCATACTTAAGACGAACTAAAAATCCAAAGTCAAAGATAACAAATGATCCGAATCAAAAGGAATGCCAATAGTGACAAAGTCACAACCACAAAAAGGACAAGGTCCCAGCAAGAGTTCCAAGTGATCAAACAATCCATACAAGCGGGTGAGTTACAAAAGCGTTTTTAATGTCTTAAAGGATACCAACACGACAATGCAAAGTGACAAGGGGTAACCAAGGTACCAAGATAAACTTTCAGATATACCAGCAGGTAAAAAGAGTACAACTATAAGTTTATACACAAACCTCAGTGCTTAGCTTAGAAACAGTCCAACACAACTTCAAGAGTTCAAACCATAGACCAACCAACGTATCAAGGTCCTCAACTTGTTCACGAGTATATACAACCTTAAAAATACAATTAAATATTTTATTTAATTCCTCGTATCTCAATAATGTCGAATTAAAACAAGATTATCATCACAAGTAAGCTTAGCCTGTAGAAATACGACTATGCTCCCAAAACAGTGATTCTGGCCAGCCTAGTACCTCAAGTCGCAACTTAGATTTGAACAGGAAAATGGAAAAACTGGACTTTATAACCTTCATTAAAGATGTAGGTACATATCTTAAGGTTTCAAATAAACAAGAATCACCACAAAATATATTTTGTACAAAAAGATATATTCAAAACACTAACAGTTGTCCAGACAGGATGTCTAATTTCGAAATCTGGACAGAACTTGTCCTATGTTGCGTCCCATATTTCGAATCAATAACAGCTAAATTAAAGTTTTAAATAAACATAAGAGTTGTACATATACAAATTATCTTTCCAAATCATATTTATTCACTGTAAACGAAGTTCTATAGAACGTGATATGCTGAAAATACCAAACACTACCAAGCTCAAGAACAAATTTCATCACTTACCAAAGAGAATGGTGTGTCTCGAATTCTAGCCAAAAGGACCAAGTTTTTCTCTTATGATTTGGAGAGTAATATGGTTAGAGAGAGTTCACCAGATTTCTTAGAGCTAAGGAACACGAATTTCACTATAGAGGAGGTGTAAACATATAGTCAGCAAAAGTGATGTTTATCTCCTTTACAGCTGGCCTCCAAGGGTGCTGCCCCAATAATTGTGTGCTGCCCAAAATGCATACATTTACACCTGTATATATATCCCTCACCTCCTTTTAAATTTATACATATTTCTAATTAGACTATTACGAAAATACCCCAATACAATACCTTAAATTACGATCACAATTTATGTTAAGCAAATTTGCAAATATGACAAAATTTTATGTTCCCAAAATGAGAATAAAACATACTGTAGTAATTAAGCAACGGTAAATTGACATTCAACTCTTGGTTAGTATTTCGGGGCGTTACACTAAACCTTTGGACGGAAAAACAAAATCAATCATAGTCTTCTTAGCCTTATTTTTTGGGATAATTTTACAGAAATCTCTTAGTGTTAAGATCTAATTATATCGTATCCCTACTCTTTTCCAAATTATAAAATATCTTAAATTTGGTGGAATTCAGATACATCCCAAAATATCTCAATATATTGCAACCTGGTTTCGTATACACCGCTCAATGTCCAGATACATCGCGTCTCAATTTTAAATACATCACTCAATGTTATGATACATCGCGTATGTCGTGATACATCGCGTAAAGTGATCTATCTAGCCGATACATCACATAATGTGATGTATCCGAGAATGGGAGAGAGTAGGGATTTTGTAATTTTTTCAAATGGTAGAGAATTTTGATAATATGGTAAAATAAGTTGTGTATTTAGGTAACTTTTCCTATTTTTTAACGAAAAAACTATCTAGTTAGACAAACATTCATACATTATATTAATCAAATTTATACTATTAAATAGTTGCATATTATTCCACTATTTAATAACTTTGTATCAAATTGCAGTGAGATACATCACTCCTTTAAAATAGTCTTAAATCAAGCATGACTTCACCATTGTAATTGAGTATAAAAATTTAGAATTTTACTATATTCCAAATCTTTCACTTAATAATATAATATTGCTTTGACATATAAATAGGTATTGGTGATTTTAGGTTTTGCACAGCTTGTTGTAGCTCAAGTTTGAGATGATGTGAGATGTCAGAGCCAAAACTGCCGACTTGGGCGTTGTACCTTATTGTCGACAGTTTTGTGATTCTTTTTTCTAATATCACCATTTGCATATGGGTTATCATCGACGGCCATGGATGCTGGATGCTAATGTTGTTGATATAGAGATGCAGGGTCCTCTATTAAAGGCTCAGGCGGCTCCTGTAGCGGTTCAGGGTGCTCCTGTAGTGGCACATGATGTTCCTGTAGCGGCACATGATGCTCCTGTAGCGGCACAGGATGCTCCTGTAACAGCTCAGGTTCCTCTTGTAAAGGTTGTAAAGGTTATATAGTCCGTTGACTCAGATGCGATCATCGATACATTTATGATAATTATATTTTCTAACCACGATGATTGAGAGTGTGTCGTATGCTCTAAGGATTATGCTGATGGAGATTCTCTTTGCATTTTCCCATGTGACCATATATATCACCATGACTGCATCAGTGGATGGTGGTCCACTGGAGTTATTCAGTGTCCCATATGTCGTCATGACTATTATAGTTTAGGTCTCTCGTATAGACTATTTAGAAACCTTTTTTTCTACTCTTTGTCTTCTTCTATTATAATATACATTGCTTTTGAATCAGGTCACTTTTGGGCCAGTAATGTATAAATCTTTTTATGTATTGATAAAGTTAATTTCATATTGTAAGCTTTAATTCTCCGTATTAGAAGTTTTGTGGTGATTATGGATATTGTTGGTGATGAACATCTTTTCATTATGTGTATGAATGATTATTGATAATAAAAAAAAGACATAAATAATGAATACATCATTTCTCAGCTATGACTAGAAAAGTAGTTAAAAAAATCTTTTGAAAGTCGTACCTTAATCCACAATACAAGAGACATTCCACGAAGCTTTGGGCAACTACAATAAAAATGAATTCTCATTTTAACTTAAAGAAGATTGTAGAAATTATCTTATCATGTGCACGTGCATCTTGTGTGTTATACGTGCATCTTGTACATCACACATACATCTCATGCGTCACACGTGCATCTCCTGACAATAAGTGATGATTTGTCGCATGTTACAACCAATTTACAAACCTGCACGATACATGAAATGTCTATAATTTAGGAAGAAGATACATTGTTTGACTTGAAAGATAAATATGCAATTGTGGAATATTTCAAATTGATAAGATACATTTTTTTTTATAGAATATATCATTTTGTAGTTGATAATAATGAATCTGATACAATAAGGCTGTGAAAGAAGGGTGTATGTAGCTGAAATAAAGTGCATCTATAAATGTATCACAATAAATAGGAATTAAGTTATCAATTTTATACATGAACCAACACAATCCATTAAAGAAATTTGATTATGAAAAATACCAAAAAACAGAGGAAATTATCAGACTGTATGAAACTTTGGTAAAATTGAAACTAATATTATTATGAGACAATGGGAAGATTAAATAATAATAATACAAAAATCCTAATCAGTTTCATTGAAGGATTAGTTGTTAGAGTCCATAACCAATTCAAATTATGGAAACTTTACAAATATTATACTAGTTATTACTAAATAATAACTACTACTACAACTTTTTTTTTCTAATTTACGTTGTAGTGTTCAAATTTGGAAGTTCATTTATTTTATTTTATTATAAATTTTGGAGTATTTTTAAAATTAGGTAAAAGACTCATAAATATCCTTTTTAATTTTTTTTGTCTAAAAATATTCTCAACCTACATGAAAGAGAATGATATTGAATTTCAAACGTGAATAAAAAATAACGGGTAAGATTGTGTGACTAAAAATAGAGAGAGATTTGTGGAGTGAAATAAGAAAGGAATATATGTCGGTTTTGGGAGTTAAGATTTATGTATCCAGGGAGTTTGGGAGTAAAATAAGGGATTTTGGAAAATTTTAGAACTGATAGGAAATAATGGTGAAAAAGGTGTGTCTATAGGCAATTTATCCAAGAAACAATAAATTGGGCTTCTTGCCAAAGTCTATAAACAAAACAAATATTTCACTTTCTATCACGTTCCTCCGACTACAAATTCATTTCTCCGTTCTGTTCGATTGTTTGAAAGAAATGGACCAAAGTGCTGTCAATTTCAGACATTAATCCATTCTTTAAAATTAATTTTTACCTTTTCCTTAAAGAGCTGTAACTTTCAGACATAAATCTATTCTTTAAAAATAGTTTTGATCATCTCCCTTCCCTTAAACATTTGAGCTAAACCTTTGGCTGGAAAAAGAAAATCAATCCAGTCTTCTTAGCCTTATTTGTTTGGAAGAATTTTGCAGAAATCTCATAGTTTTAAGAGCCAATTATATCTTATCCCTACTTTTTTCAAATTATAAATATCTCTTAAATTTGGTGGAATCCGGATACATCCCAAAAATTCTTGATAAATCGCGTCCTGGTTTTGGATACACCGCTCAATGTCAAGATATATCACATCTCGATTACTAATACATCACTCAATGTCCTGATATAATGCGTACATCCCGATACATCACGTAAAGTTATATATCCGACCGATACATCGCATAAAGTGATGTATCCGAGAATGGGAGAGAATAGGATTTTGTAATTTGTTTCAAACGGTAGAGAATTTTGATAATATGGTAAAATAAGTTGTGTATTTAGGTAACTTTTCCTATTTTTTAATGGAAAAACTATCTAATTAGATAAACATTCATACATTATATTAATCAAATTTATACTATTAAATAGTTGCATATTATTCCACTATTTAATAACTTTGTATCAAATTTGGAGTGCAATATAGTCAGATACATCACTCCTTTAAAATAGTTTTAAATCAAGTATAACTTCACCATTCGTAATTGAGTATAACAAATAGTAATTTCAGTATATTCCAAATCTTTCACTTAATAATATAATATTGCTTTGATATATAAACAGGTATGAGTGATTTTAGGTTTTGCACAACTTGCTACAGCTCAAGTCCAAAATGACGTGAGCTGCGTAAAGCCAAAACTGCTGACTTAGGAGTTATACCTTCTTGTCGGCAGTTTTGTGATTCTTTTTTTATTATCACAATTTGCATATATATTGGTTATCATCGATGGAGAGCGATGCTGGATGCTAATGATGCTGATATAGAGATGTAGGGTCCTCCAGTAGAGGCTTGGGATGCTATAATTGATTTTTTGTTCTTGTGTTTGATTCTCTTCTAATTTGTCCCGATCTTTTGCAGATATGGTACGTACAAATTTAATCATGCCACCCAAAACAAAAGCACAGGGGATAAATATAAACGAGGGGGGGTTAAATCCTCCAAAGGGGAGAGGAGAGGAACTCCCACCGAGAGATAAAGGCAAAAGGAAGAACCATATAGCTAGAAAAAGGAATAGGTATTGAAACCCAGGCTAATTTTTCAGAACCTGAAGATGAGCAGCCTCTGATAAACCGAAGGGATGAACTTCGGGATAGATCTCAGTCCCATCCACCAATATTCCCTCATCTTCCACTCCTCCGGAAACAGACTCCGTGCCAGTGCAAACACCTCCAGTGACCCCTATAATCCCTATCGTCCCTCTTCCCAAACTACTAAACCGTCTGAAAGGTGAAGAGGTACGGACCATCCTAGAGGAGAAGCTATTATCTACGAAGGGCCTGGAGGGCAAGCATCCCGATGTTATTGACACCCTCTAATACCATGAGTTTGAGCAGTTCACAAGGTCCCGATTCCCTTACATTCCCTCTTGGGTTAGAGAAATTTTACACAGCTTATGGGGAGTTGGTGCCCAAGAACAAGAAGAAGGCAAGTGAGTTTAAACCGGTAAAGTCGGTCATGGTCTGAGGCAAGGCATTTGAGTGTCACAACGAGTATATTAACACTATATTGGGTAGACCGCTTCAGTCTGCACTTCCCTATGAAGGGTTGACTATTGTTCAATCCCTAGATGACCTGAAGGGTTGGCTGGCTCCTCTGATTTCTGACACCACCCCGAGGTGGATGGATGCAGGGGCACCTATTGGTAAGAGGAACTTGAACATCGCTACCAGGTTCTGGTTTGGTTTCATCACCAGCACCATCATGCCTTTCCAGAATTAGTCCATTTTGCGTCATCCTAAGGCAGCTTACCTTTGTTCTATCATATCCAGGAGGCGCATCGATCTGGGGCTGCTAATTTCACAAGAGATGGTCATGAGGGCCAAGTAGAAGCTGACTTCTCTGCCATTCCCAGTCTTGATCACGGAGTTCTGCCAGCGTGCTTGATTACCTCGGGATACTACGAGGGATAATGAGGTCACCCCATCTTCCTCCACTGATATCCGACTTATTGAGGCGCAGTTCACACGGTAGGAGGTTGACAGGAGGAGAGCAGCTCCGATTTATATCTCCCTGAAAGTTGATGTTGACTCGTTACCATCAGAGGCACATTCACCTACTCCTGCTTCTGAGACTTCAGGTACATCTTCTCCGTCCTCTTCTTCACAGATCCCAGATGCTTCTTCCCCCTCCCAGCCTGCTAGGATTACTCAGGCAATGATCCTGAAGATGAGACAACTGGCCTATTCAGCGAATGTGAGAGCGACTCGGTTGGATAAATCCATTCCAGGGATGATCGATAGTTCTATCTTGATTGCACTGACCCCCCTGAGGGCCTCTGTAGATAATCTAGCTGCTAGAGTCACTGCTTGTGAGAGAAAACAGGGAAAGACATCTGAGGTGTCGACTTTGAAAGTCGAAGTGGCAGATTTGAGGAAGGACGTAAACTATTTGAAGTCTATCGACTTCACCTCATTAATGCGGGGTACAGATAACGAGGATGCTCCTGAGACCTCATGGATTCCTCCGGCTACCACCGTAGTTGTACAGAGGAGTGGAATAGCATATAAAGAGTCGGATGCAAAGACTGAGGAGGAGCTGATAGCAGTACATGAGGAGGAGATGATAGAGAGCCGAGAGCAGAGCATATTTAGGAGATTTGTCAGATCTTGTGGGGATGATTGTGCGGCCGGTGATCCAGAAATCACCGACTGAGACGTCCACAGCAACCCCTAATGGATCTGGCACTGCTATTCCCTTTGAGGTGACTCTGGGCACTGATGCCCAAGCCCACACTGCTACACCGGGCACTGAGGTCCTGACAGATGGAGAGACTGCATAGACATGACTTTTTTTTACCTCCCTCTCTATCTTACTTACTTTTACTTTTGGATACTTTTATTCGAATTTGAGGACAAATGATTTTTGTTTGTGGTGGGGTGAGGCCCACCTTTGTGCATATGTATTTTGTTTATATTTGGTCTTTGTGCTTAAATTTTGTTAAATACTGCTTTCTGTGGATGCTTGAGCTTGTGGCTCCTTTAATTTTAAATTGCAAAATGATTAACCCATTTGAAATTTTTTGCCACCTCTCCTGTGTTGAATGTGGCTGTTCTTTTGCAAAATTTGAGTCTCGATTCCGATCAATACCGATGACCTGAATAGTGCTCTCAATTGAACGAACATGAATGTGTGGCTATGATGAGCAAAATGAAGTTACATAGACAATATGTGAACTCTTTGCATCTCGTTATGACTAGCCTAGTATCGAACTGAGTCTCCTCTGATGATCATTGCACACTAGCAAAAGTGTGGAGTATTGTTTAACTGATATTGTCAATGCCTAGTGTGATGAGCTTACCTGTGAACTGTGCATGATGGATCCTAGAATTTGCCCCGTTGGTCCGGTCAACTAAGTGATGCTATCTCTTGATATGATCTTAGGCAACTTCTAAGAGTGTGAGCCAATTTGACATATACCTCTTTTGTGGCCTACCTTGTGAGTATGTGTGAACCTCTTTTAAACACCCCTTGAGCCTTGCCTTTCTTTGGAAGAAACTTGATGAAAGTAATGACCTTTCTTTATCCATCACCCATAATCCTCATGAAATTGTGGTTAGTTGAATAGCAAACTTAGGCAAAAAGCCTAAGTTGGGGGTGTGGTGAAAAGATAGGGGCAAGTCAAGAAGTGCAAGGAAAGTCTCCTCTTACCCATGATTTTGAGAAAAATGGAACCCTTCCATATAAAAAAAAAAAGAGAAAAAAGAATGAAAAAGAAAGTTGTGAAATAAAGTACAAAAGAAATGGGGTTCCCAAACAATCCATGAAAAGGGAATAATAGGATGACTTATGAGCACTGAAGAGTATGACGAAGGAAAAGGAAAGGAAGTGTTGTGAGCACCACATTTTATGAGGATGAAAGTCACTGAGCCTAAATGACCATACATTTGCACTCAGCCCCGTTACAAGCCTGGAAAAGACCTTTGTGATCTTGAGTGAGCTGAAACAAATGTTGATTAGAAAATACGGGCAAACCTATGGGTGAAATTATGCATTGTGTTCTCCTTTGTGACTCTGAGCGTTGCATCTGATTCTGAAGCTTTAAACTATGAACCATTGTGTGAATAGGGAATCATTCCTTGTGTGAGGGCATTTGAACACTTTGGTTGAGCTTGAACTTACATTTGAAGCAAGTATTGTGAGCATGAGATTCTTTGATATTGGTGAGTCACAACTTGAATCTTTGAGTGCACATGTGATCTTTGCATAAGTAAATTGAGTCTTGTTGTGTGCATTCATGATTGAGTCTTCTGTAGCACTGTTCAAGACACCCTTTTTGAACGGCTGAAGTTGAGTTTTCTTGAGTTCAAGCAAAAGTTTAAGTTGGGGGTGTTGATGAGTCCACAAATTGGACTCATTTAGGGCTACATTTTGATAGAATTAGTGTCCTCAAATGCAAATTTTATCTCAATATCTGATGAAAACCCTTAAGTTTCAGGTACTTGGAATTTGAGGGAAAGCATGGACACTACTTGGCAAAAAAGAAACAAAGGAAGAAATGAAAATCTAAGAATCATCGAACCCATTCGGCGAGTCGCCAAAAGATCTTATCCTCGCCTTTTGTACCAGTGTGCTGATCCCTGAAGGAAAGGATCAAATTGGCGGTGAAAATGAGCAGTCGGCGTACCGCCGAGCAGTTTCGTGAAGCTGTACTGTGTCGCCTAATGATCCAAACACGACGATGCTGAAGGATAGAGCAAGACGACGATGATACCTACCAAAGGGAGGATCGCCGAGTTGATCGACGATCTTGACTAACAACGCCGAATGATCCGCTGCAGCATAGCTTTTTTAAAACTATAACTACTAGTTGAAGTTTTATAGCTTAGTATCTGAGGAGGATTATTATTATCAAGTTTTATTATTAAGTTTTAATATCAGACTTAGAATATTCTTTCTAAACTTGGAGAGGATTTTGAAGAACTTGAAGATTCAAAGGGTTTCAATTCCAAGATTTTGGAGTTGGGTCTTGTGTATTCTTCACTTTCGACTTCTCTTAAGACTTAATCTTACATACTCATTGATGGAAACTGAAATTGGTATACATTTTTACCTCTTTTGCATGTCTAGCTAAAACCCTAATTCTTGGGCTGTGATTTTGTGAATATGGGTTAGATTATCTGTTGGGTCTTGCTTGTTGATGGTTTATTTGTTGTGTAAATGTGATTTCGTTTAGTAATTGCGGTAGAACTTAATGAAATTGTAGTTGCAAATATGATTTCACATTTGTGTTTTCGGCTTGGAGAGAGGTCGTAAAACTAAGACTACTAAATTGATGGCCGGTGGGAGTGGGTCGGTATGAGGTTCAGCTCGAGAGAGTGAACCCTAGTCCTTCTCCCACACACTCAGCTCGAGAGAGTGAGTGGGCTAAGGCGGAGGTTGTTCTTCATGCGGCAAGTGGGTGTCCGAGAGGAACCCATTTGATTCGGGGTAGGTTGCTCGAGAGAGAATTTACCCCCACTATAGTCTAGCCTAGTCACAAACATTCAACAGATTTATTATTAAAACCATGTACCCAATAGTTTAGTTTACCCCATATTCCTATCACATCCCAAGAATTTCGTCTCCTTGATTAATACTCTTTGCATTTTTTCTTGTTTTTACTTACCTGTTTACATAACCCCCCATTGATAACTGACACTCGTGTCAAACCCTTTAATTTGTCCTGTCTTCAGTCGATAAAGTCTTTAGCTACGGTTAACTTTAGCACTTTCGTGCCTAATCTCTAATTTTCAGAAACTGCTTCCTTGGGACTCGACCCGAACCCTTGGTTGGCTTACTATACTATTGTATGATCGTAGACACTTGCATTGGAAGTTGTGTCTTGATTACCGAAACATCAACGACGTGTAGTAGGTGTTGCGGTTGTTCTCACCCACAGCCATAGTCTAGGGAGAGGGCAAAGAGAGAGAGAAGAGAGTTTCTGGGTTTAGTAGTATGAGCTTTCTAAAAATATATTTAAAGATAAAATAATTCTGTAACTATAATTTTGGAAGTAAATATATAAACTATTTATCATCCAAATCATGATTAGAATCTTAGTTTAGTTAATTAATCTTATAGTTAATGGTAACCTATGCCATGCGCCTCTCATCCAACTAAGAACTTGGGGGAAATGGAGAAAATGAAAATGGAGAGGAATCGAATCCCTAGTATTCTTTTTGTTCGAATATTTTTGTTGATTTTCGTAGTATTTCATAGCTAAAATAATGGTATATGGTATATTAAAAACCTTATTGTATACCATTAATAAAGAATGTGGACGGTATGAATTGTGTTAGGAATAATGAATTAAACTAAATTGTTTGTATAGTTCAAATTTAAATAAGTGTTTAATTGTATGAGATTGGTATAAACTATGGTTTCATAATTAACTAGAATTATTGTATAATATTGGTATATATTGTGATTTCGAAACAAACCATATAAAATATGAATTATCATATACATGCTTAATAATTATATGTTTTTTTTTTGGATGAAATGTCGTTGAAAAGAATATATTGTATAATTGGTGTATTGTAAACCTTATTTCATACCACTAATAAACTATGTGAACTATATGATTGTTGAATTCTTTTATGGAGCAATAGGTTCAGTTGATGGGGCATTAGTGGCTAGTACATGCAATGTTCTAGTTAATCAACGGGTAAATGTATTTAGAATATTTAACCGTATGGATTCAACTTTTTTTTTTCTCTATATATATATATATATATATTATATTTATACTATATAGAAACGCCATGATAGGGCGACCAAGGGCATTATTGTAATTTTAAAATTAGATATTTTGCCTACTTTTTGTTTTAGCCTTATAGAACCATCTAGACAAGTCTGCAACTCTCTGATCTATGCATTTCCTCCGTAGCAGCGTACAAATTTAACTCAACATCATCGGGTCTATTATGGTGATGTTGGCAATTCTTTTGAGTTTCAATATTCGTTAAATACGACCTGCTATTCCAGAGTACTATTTTCTCAATCTTTCCAAATCTCTACACCAAGCTCTTTTCATCTTTCTCTGGGTATTAAGTTCTCTTAACAATTCCTGATTTGATGACTGAATTTCTTCTTCTTGTTGTCCTATTGTGACATTATTATGCGAACAACATAATGAAAAAGTTGAACTTTCGATTCCATCTCCGTGAATTTTTTCCATTCCCAATTTCAATATTGTTTGACTTATGAGTAATCGTCTTAATAGTGAGAGAGAATTCAATTATGCTTTGTTCCCTATTCTGACACAATAGGAAAGAAATTTTGCACAAAGAGTTCATGATTGAGCTTATTCTAAGTCTCGGCTGAGAACTTTGATTGTGTGCATTCACAGTCCATCAATAATGAAGTATTTGTAATATAACCTGTAAGTTTCATCATCTGCGCAGAAACATACAATGAGGAACTGTTCATTGAAAACTTTGATCATATTTTACATTAGTCAATTAGTTTAATTCTTTTTGCAAACTATTTGATTGTTATTGTGAATTTCTGGAAGCTGAATGAATAGTGAATTACCTATTCTTGGTTGGTGATCTCTTTGGTATGATCAATTGATAATATGGGTGACAATAGGGGCTCTGCATATTTCGGTTAAAACCAATAAATCCAATCGAAACAAGTATTGTTGGTTTACCGCTTACGTGTTTTTAGTTGTACCATAATGTTTAGTGTTATTTGAATTTTGGATTATCGATTTGGGACTCATTTTGTCCAATTTTCCTAATGGTTTAACCAACAACTGTTCAACCAGTTATAGATACGTAAACTTTTTGCTCGAGATTTCTCTGAGTATCTACTTATTAATCATACTTAACCTTTTGTGTCATCTGACCATGAATGGACATATTTTATTTTGTTAATACCAACCTCCTTATTTCTTTCGTAGTTACCGAATCCTGTATTTTTCTTGATAGCCACCATTGTTGCTATTTTTAAGCTTAATTATTATTTTCATCCAGATTTTTATGTTTTTCCTACTCTTCTTGTGACAACTTGTTGCTTCAGTTTCTTTGTGTCTACATGCATATTTAATGTGAATGCGTCAGCCCATTGTTTGGAGAAGCTGTATCTCGGTAAATAGCATCGAAAAAGTACCGTTCTAAAACAACAATACATATATATTGCTGATTCTTAATGAAAGCAACAATCTTAAAAGCTAATGAAAGAAAAAAAATCTTATGCAAATCACAAGAGCTTAGTTGGACAACTCCAGTAAATAATTTAGCACTCTTCGTAAGAGCTTTGTTGAAAACTCAAGTAAATACTTTCTGTCACTAGACACACAATATATTGAGAATGCAATAAAAAACAGAAGCTTTGTGAGATTGCAGAAAATCAGAAACCATGTTAGAATGTACACAGGTGACTTCAGCAAATAAATCAAGATCTAAATAGTAATATGCAATTGTAATTAATCTGGTGTATTTAAGTTTAATCTGCAATTACAGGAAACTGATGGCACAAGGCATAGATAGGGAGATTCTAAGACGAAGAAACTAAAATTACTAACCGAAATTTGGTAAGTATCATTTACATAATAGTTGCACATATAATGTCATTTATGTAGAAAGCATTATTGTTTGTGTTAACTTTTTCCGTGTTGCTTTAGGTTTTTTCTTTGACTTTTGATACTTTGGTTGATTGCGATGTAGTATATTGCAAGTCTCACATAAGCACTGACGTACTGTCATGAGATGCGTGTTATTCATAGGGACATAAAGCCGGAAAATCTGTTACTTTGGTTGGTGAAGACTCTTTTATGTTAGCTAGACTCAAGAGCGAACCAAGAGGAACTCATTACCTTAAGCTAGAATAGGAGGAAACAGATGAGAATACCGGGACATCATATCGGCTTCGGCCTCCCAAGTAGCACCCTCAACAAGATGGTTTCTCCATAACACTTTCACGGAAGCAACCTTTGTTCCTCAATTTCTTAACTTTCCGGTCTAGAATCTCAACCGGAACTTCTTCATAGGAAAGGTTCTCTTTCACTCCCAACCCTTCTAGGGGGACTATGGATGTCAGATCTCCAACACACTCTTTCAACATGGAGACATGGAAAACCGGATGCACCGATACCAACTCATTTGGCAATTCAAGCTCATATGCAACCTTACCAATACGTCTGACAATTTGATATGGGCCTAGAAAATGGAGACTAAGTTTCACTTTCTTACCAAACCTCATTACACCCTTCATGGGTGAGATTTTCAAGTAAACTCAATCATGCACATCAAACTCAAGCTCCTTTCTTCTAACATCGACATAAGACTTCTGTCAACTTTGGGCCATTCTCAACCTCTCTCTAATGAGTTGAATCTTCTCTATAGCCTCATGAACTAACTAGGGCCCTATCAATGCAACCTTACCCACCTCAAACCATCTTATAGGAGATCTAGACCTCCTACCATAAAGAACCTCAAACTGAGCCATACCAATACTAGAATGGTAGCTATTATTATAGGCAAATTCAATCAAAGGCAATGGTCATCCCAATTTCCCTTGAAATCAATCACGCAAGCCCTTAACATATCTTCCAATGTTTGGATTGTTCGTTCCTCTTGCCCATCGTTTTGTGGATGAAAAGTCATACTAGGCTTAACTTTTGTGCCAAGACTCTTTTGGAAAGACTTCCAAAACTGAGAAGTAAACTGGGTACCTCTATCGGAGATAATGGACAAGGGCACCCCGTGCAGTCTCACAATCTCCTTCAAGTACAACTTAGCATAATATTCTGCCGAATAAGCAACCTTGATGGGGATGAAATGGGCCGACTTCGTCATTCGGTCCACTAAAATCCAAATCGAATCATATTGTCGCTGAGTTCAAGGAAATCCTACTATAAAGTCCAAATTCAAGTCTTCCCACTTCCAAGTAGGAATGCTAATGTCTTGGGATAAACCTCCTAGTTTCTGATGCTCAACCTTCACGTGTTGGCAATTTGGACATTTGGCCAAAAATCCTTCAATAGCTCTCTTCATCCCATTAAACCAATAGATCTCCCGCAGATCACGGTACATCTTAGTGGCTCTAGGGTGAATAGAATACCGAGAATTTTGGGCTTGAGTCAAGATTTGTTCCCTCAAGTCATCAACATTAGGAAAATATATTCGACCTTGGAACCTAAGGACACCATCTCCCCCTTGGGAGAAAGCCTTAACGGACTTTCTAACTACCGCTTCTTTCAATTCTACCAAAGTCGGATCAAGATATTGCTTTGCTTTAACATCTGCCACAAAAGATGATTCTAACCCTTTATGAACCATGATACCACCCTTTGTGGAGTCTACCAATCGGACACCCAATCGGGCCAATCTATGGACATCCCGAGCTAACTCTTTTCTATCATCATCAACATGTGCAACACTACCCATCGATAGTCAAATCCGCTACTACATTCACCTTACCGGGGTGATATATGACACTCATATCCTAGTCTTTCAACAATTCGAGCCACCTTCTTTGGCGAAGATTCAAGTCCTTTTGGGTAAACACATATTGTAAACTCTTATGGTTGAATAATGCCTCCAAATCGTCAAGGCAAATACAACCGCCGCTAATTCAAGGTTGTGGGTAGGATAGTTCTTCTCATGAACCTTTAGTTGCCTTGAAGCATAGGAAATCACATTACCGTTTTTGATAAGAACACATCCCAACCTAACTATAGATGACTCACAATATACCACAAAGTCATCCGTACATTCCGATAAAGTCAACACCGGAGCGGAGGTAAGTCTATCTTTCAACTCTTGGAAACTTTTCCCACCAGCATCCGACCATATGAACTTGGACTTCTTTTGATTCAAAGTTGTCAATGGAGAGGTAATAGTAGAAAACCCCTCAAAAACTCTTCTATAATAACCGGTCAATCCTAAAAAATTCCTAATATTGGTCGGTGATAGAGGTCTGAGACAACTCTTGACCGCATTCGTCTTAATTGGATCCACCTCAATACCCTTGCTTGAAACAATATGGCCTAAGAAAGCCACAGAACTTAACCGAAATTCACTTTTGCTAAATTTGCTAAACTTAGCAAAAACTTGTTGGTCCTTTAGGATTTGCAATACGATCCTCAAGTGATCAATATGCTCATTCTCGCTCCTTGAGTAAATCAAATTATCATCTATGAACACTATTACAAACATATCAAGGTTTTGGCTAAACACCTTATCCTTCAAATTCATAAATGTCGACGGGGCATTAGTCAACCAACGGACATCACTACAAACTCATAATGACCATATCGGGTCCTAAAACCTGTTTTTGGAATATCTTCTTCTTTCACCCTCAATTAGTGATAACCCGAACGAAGATCAATGTTGGAGAAATAACCAGCCCCTTGAAATTGGTCAAACAAATCATCTATTCTCGGAAGAGGATACTTATTCTTAATGGTCACTTGTTCAATTTTAGATAATCAATACACATACGAAGGGACCTATCTTTCTTTCTAACAAATAAAATTAGAGTACCCCATGGAGAGATACTCGATCGGATGAAACCTCTGTCCAACAAATCCTTTAATTGCTCTTTCAACTCCTAAAGTTCCGTCGGAGCCATTTTATAAGGAGGAATAGAGATAGGTTGTGTATCCGGAAAAAGGTCAATTCCGAAGTCTATTTTCCTTTCAGGAGGAACACCGGGTAGATCATTCGGGAACACTTCCAGAAACTCATTCACAACGGGAACAAACCTAAGAATAGGGATTTTGGAATCCACATCCCTCAACCTAACTATATGGTAAATATAACCCTTAGAAATCATTTTCCTAGCTTTAAGGTAAGAGACAAATTGACCTCTAGGCATAGAATTTCCCCCCTTCCACTCTAGGATAGGCTCATTTGGAAATTGATTTTTGACCACACGGGTCCTACAATGAATAGAGGCATAACAAGAGTCCAACCAATTCATACCAAAAATAACATAAAAATCTAGCATATATAGATCTACCAAGTCAAGAAGATTAACTTTATCGGATTAGGAAATAGGACACCTTCTATAAACCCTCTTAGCCACCACAAAATCAAAAACAGGGGTAAAGACAAAAAAAAGGTTCTAACAACATCGGGAAGCACATCGAATCTCATAGCCACATAAGGTGTCACAAAGGACAAAGTAGCACCGGGATCGAGTAAAGCATACACATCAAGTTGTAAAACTTTCAATATACCGGTCACCACATCCGGGGAACTCTCTTGATCACCTCTTGTATGGAGTGCATAGAATTGGTTTTGCTTTGGAGCATTTGCACCCGAACCACTTGGATCAGATTAAGGGTAGGGTTGAGCCCTACGACGAGTATCTCCCTCATTCTTAGTGACCAAAAGATAGTTCCTTATCTTGTGATCCCTCTTTCCGCACCCAAAGCAAGCATTGGAACCCGCTAAACACGTATCCTCTTGATTCCTTCCACATTTAGCACAAGTAGGCATCAATGACCTATTACCATCTCCTTGAGGTTTAGGGTTATACACCCTTTCATTGATAGGCCTTGGAGGAGCACAAGAAGAACCTTTCCTAGAGAACTTTTGCTGAAACCTTGAACGACCCTATCCACCGGACCTAGAATGTGAAAAGTTACCTTCATCCGTTCTTGACCTTTTTGCTTTCGTAAATCTCTCCTTAAGATTTTCCTCTTAAATTTGTTGGGCATGCATCATAAGTCGATAAATGTCCATGTCATGGACAAACATAGCGGAGCGGCACTCTTTGACTACCATGTCGGACACACCCAACAGAAACTTACTCATCTTAGCGCTACGATCTACCACAATAGAAGGAGCATACTTGGACAATTGAGTG
Organism: Solanum gracilifrons; assembly: GCA_029582605.1. NCBI lineage: Eukaryota > Viridiplantae > Streptophyta > Magnoliopsida > Solanales > Solanaceae > Solanum > Solanum gracilifrons. The sequence goes on along the minus strand of JAJOOH010011848.1, from coordinate 14,440 downwards.
AACCTCAAATCATACTCTCTTACACTCATATTTCCTTACCTAAGGTTGATGAACTCCAGCAACTTGGCCTCTCTCATCTTAAGAGGGAAACATCTATCAAGAAAAATGCTTTTAAACCAAATCTGAGCAAACCCTCTGAGTTGAAAAGCGGCCAACTCAACCTTTTCTACCGGATTCACTCCCATAATAACAAGTATCTTATAGATCTCATCGGTAAGCTTTTGAGGATCTTCCTCAACTTTGGAGCCATAAAATTTCGGAGGGCTTATCCTTGTGAAGTCCCTCACTCTTGTCGCCGTCGTACCCACATTTGGGTTCATGGGGGCTACCACCTCTATATTGGCTTGTGCCATCACGGCTTGAGCCAACACTAGAAAGCTGACCTAAACTCTGCATTTGTCAAATTGTCAGCCGATGGGTCAATCGAAGCTTGAGAAGGAGATTGGGGAGGAACTTCTTTCCCCAGATTGTCTTTTTGATTCCTTCTAGCAGCCCTTCTAGTAGTCATATCCTAAAAACCATTGGGCACGGATTAGGAGAAATAATTTATACAGTTAAACTCCATGGAATGACTTAGAGAAATGAAGAAGTGAGATTTCTTAAACATCTAATAGTCTCTCATTCATCAATGTAGCACGCTTCACACTTATAAACACGACTCTACTAGACCTGACTTGAGACATCCTAGAACCATTCTAAACATTGTGCTCTGATTACCAAATTTGTCACGATCCAAGGGTAACCCCTAGATGTAACAAGGAGTACAAGACCCCGAGAAGCCTCATACTTGCCACTTAGCATATCATGACACAAAGTAATAGAAAATGGTGCGGAATTTTAAAACAATCAGTCTTTTATAAAATGAAGCAGAAGTCTATAAATCTTGTCTCAAACCATCTAAACATGAACAATAGAATATCCTTGGGACACAAATGATACAATAGTCCAAAACATAATAGAACGGCATAATGGAAAGTGGTGGTCAAATCCTCGAATGTTATGAGGACTCACCAAATCTTCACTTCTTGATCAACTATGAACCTAACCACGAGTGTGAGAATCAATGTCGCCAGACCCGACATTTTGATAAGAAATGTAGGCAAGAGTATGTGTTAGTACAAACATGTACTAAATATGATAGCTAGCATAAACAACGTAAACATAAGGGTTAGGCAATAAAACCACAAGCATAATCAATGCATATAAATCATCATAGTAAAAGAGGAATACTTCTCAAGCAACCTCAACATATCCTTAGCCAAGACTTGGGTCATCCGTCTCTAGTCAAGCTTACATCATGGAAGGCACATCTAGCAACACTCCAAGCTAATCATCTTCATAACATAATCACATTATTCATACTTACTTTTAAAGACATGGGGATTCGCCTCCTTGCCTAACTTATAAAGGCTAATGGGTATTCACGGCTTGCCTTACTTACTTTAAGATCATGGGTATTCGCCTCCACAATCACATCATATGACACGGGTACTCGGCTCCACATCATTTCATAAGGATCATGGGTACTCGTCTCCATGTCCATTCATCATAATAGGAACATGGGGAATCACCTCTTGTTCAACTCTAAGGACTATGGGAAATCACAACATATCCTTCAATATGGAGGTCAAGGGTAGTCGCCTCTAGCCTCATCATTTACATACACTTTTAATCTAGATTCATGTTAGGTGATCAATCATTCCAACCTAGAATAATTCATGTGAGTAAACCTTTTACATTCATATAATCATGCTTAGCATTTCAGTGTAGGAAGTTTCTCTTCCATATCACAACATCAACAATCAATAATTCATCGTCTAGGCTTTACTGTCAAATCACTACATCTCATGATCATCATATATGCTTTACTCTAAATCAATTAACATCATATATGCTTTAATATCAAGCAATTCTAATCAAAATTCATCAATCCTATAGGGAGATATCTAAACCCATAAAGTTTTCCTTGAAGGCATAAAAACCCAATTTCATTAATTCTAGGTTAGAAACATAGATTAGGCATGGGTACATGTAATTTCATCGTAAAAACATGTAATTCTACCACTTCAATCATAAACAATCATAATCCACTGAATTGAAATTAGGGAATTCTTCTTCTAAATTAGGGAAATCATGGGGGATCCATGGAAGAAAGGATTCCATCGAAGAAAAGCCATCACACCTTGATTACAAAGACAACAAATGTTTGAGGATTTGAGACTTGATCTTGTCCCTAGCTTGAACTCTTTCTTCTACTTCAAGTTCTAGAGAGAAATATTTGAGAGGAAGATCTTTGGGTTTTCTTTTTGGTTCTTGAGAGAATGACTTAAGTTGGGGGGAATTTGGGATTATAATGCTTATTTACTTTTCTAGGTGAAGGGTAAAACGACGTAGTATCGAATTAAGAAAATATGAAAAGACCTTTAAGACCCCAACTTAAAAATTTGCAGATTCTCACGCTAGAGCTTGTCGAGGGGAACTTGGTGACTCACCAAGTGAACCCTTGGCTCACCTAAATATACAGTAACTCACCCCCAAGAGACAGACCACCAGGCTATGGAGGAAGATCTTTGGCGAGGCACCGACTGAAACCTCGAGGACCGACTTGGCTTACCCAATTTTACAGTGAGTTGGGCCATGGGACAACCTACTAGGCGATGGTGGTTGAACTTCGCGGATCGCCAAGTCACTTGGGCGATGGAGTTTAACCTCGCTAAGTGGCTAAAGGAGTAAATTTCTTCCTTAACAAAAATTCGGGGTGTTACACTCACCAACCTCAAACCATCCAATAGGAAATTTACATATTTTCCCATAAAGAGCCTTATAGAGAGTCATTTGGATGCTAGAGTGATAATTGTTGTTATAAGCAAACTCAATGAGAGGTAAGTGATCATCCCAATTTCCCTTGAAATTGATCACACACTCCCTCAATATATCCTCTAGAATCTAAATCGTACGCTTTGTTTGATCATCAGTCTGAGGATCAAAAGCAGTACTCAAATTTACCTTGGAACCCAAATATTTCTTGAAAGACTTAGAGAGTTGTGCGGTGAATTGCGCACCTCTATATGAAATAATGGACACCGGAACTCCATGAAGTCTTACTACCTCTTGGATATATAACTTGGCATAATCCTCTGCTGAAAATGTAGTCTTTACCGGTAAGAAGTGAGCTAATTTAGTCATTTGATCTACAATCGCCCAAATCGAATCATGCTTCCTGCGAGACCGTGTTAAACCAGTAATAAAATCCATATTGATCATCTCCCACTTTCGTTCTGGAAGATATATAGCTTGAGCCATATCACCAGTCCTCTGGTGCTTTAGCTTGACTTGTTGGCAATTCGATCACTTAGCAACAAACTCTGCAATACACCTCTTTATACTAATCCACCGATAAACTTCTCTCAAGTCACAATACATCTTTGTGAAACTAGGATGGATAGAATATATAGAGCTATGAGCCTCCTCCATGATCCTTTCTTGATGTTCATCCACTTTTGGTACACATAATATATCTTGATATCTCAATACTCCATCTCCCCTTTATTCAAAAGCCATCACATTTTTCTTATGAACATTGGCCTTCAATTCAAACAAAATAAGGTATTGATCTTGTTTCTCTTTCACTTCAGACAATAGTGATGATTCAGCCTCATTCATCACCACCACTCTACCTTCATTGGAATCCAACTAGACTCCCAATTGTGCAAGTATGTGCATGTCTTTGTCTAATTCTTTCTTGTCCTCCTCAACATGGGTAGTAGTCAACCTAGTTTTGGACTCCTGAAAGCTTTTCTCACAAGCTTCAGACCATTGGAACTTTGTTGTCTTCTGCGTCAACTTAGTCAAAGGGGATGAAATAGATGAAAACCCCTCGACAAAACATTCAATAATAACTAGCCAATCCGAAGAAACTCATAATATCAGTTGGAGATGTGGGTCTAGGCTAGTTCTACACTGCCTCAATCTTTTGAGTGTCAACTCAAATCCCATCACCAGAAACAATATGATCTAAGAACTGCACTAACTCAAGCCAAAACTTGCACTTGGAAAATTTTGTATACAACTCTCTATCTCTGAGAGTTTACAGAACTACTTTGAGTTGACTAGCATGATCCTCCTCATTCCACGAATAAATCAGAATGCCATCAATGAGTACAATAACAAACATATCAAGATAAGGCTTAAAAACTCTATTTATAAGGTCCATGAACTCTGCAGGAGCATTAGTCATAGCAAAAGACATGACTAAAAACTCATAATGACCATAACCGATCTTGAAAGCAGCCTTAGGGATGTCACTTTCTCTTACTCTCAACTGATGATTATCAGATCTGAGGTGTATCTTAGAAAAACAAGTGGCACCCTGAAGTTGATAAAAAAGATCATCAATTCTCGAAAGGGGATACTTATTTTTTAGAATAACCTTGTTCAATTGGTGGTAATCAATACACATCCTAAGAGAACCATATTTCTTCCTCACAAATAAGATCGGAGCTTTCCAAGGTGAGACGCTTGGTCGAATGAAACCTTTCTCAAGAAGGACTTTCAACTTTTCTTTCAACTCTTTTAACTCGGTTGGAGCCATTATATATGTACAAATAAAGATAAGATGAGTATAAAGAAGTATATTTATACCGAAGTCTATCTCTCTCTCATAAGGGACTCCGGGAAGATCATCTGGATAGACCTATTGAAACTCACTCACAGCTGGAGCTGACTAAATAGGTGGTGTCTCAACACTAGAGTCATTAACTCAGGCTAAGTGAAAGATGCACCCTTGGAAACTAACTTTCTCACCTTAAGGTACAAAATAAAACGACCCTTAGGAACTGTTGGACTACTCCTCTACTTAAAAACTGTCTCATTAGGAAACTGAAACTTTACAATCCCAATCAAGTGTGGCATAATAGGTATGAAGCTATTTCATACCCAGAATAACATCAAAGTCTACCATATCTAACTCGACTAAGTCAGCTATGGTGTCCTTGTGATTGATAGAAATGGTACAATCACGATAAACTCTCTCAGCTAGAATAGACTCACTAACATGTGTGGAAACACTAAAGGGTTCAAGAAGTTGTTTGGGAATAATATCGAACCTCATAGAAATATATGAATTCACAAAAGATAGACTCGCACCAGGATCAAGTAAAGCATAAACATCAAAAGTAAAGACTTTTTACGACTGGTGATAGCATACAGACGATTTGCTCCTCCGCTTGTACCTGAAGTAGCTCATTTAGGTCCAGCTCTGTATGGCGGAGCCACTTAAGAAGATTGGGCTCTATTGCCCCCATTACGATTACCTTGCCTGTTCTTAGGGAACTCTCTCATATAGTGAACTGCTTGACCACATTTTCCCCCAAGTACTGAGTCATACTTTCTGCTACATCGTTCTATGATGTAGGTTCAGGTATCAGCATCCAGATCACACTTAGTTTGACTCTCAGCTTACATTAGGTAGCTTCAGTGGTGAGTCCTCATAGTTTGAGGACATTTCATTATGCTCGGTTTATTTAGTTACTATCATTCTTTTCAGTATTCTTATAATTAGATGGGGACTTATCCCAAAAATGTCACGACCTGAGCCTACACCTTGGACGTGGCCGGCACTCTCCAAAACTGCCTATCTATGAAGCATCTACTTTATATAGACGAGTGTTGTTACAAGAGCCACGACTACTTAAAATGCTACTAATACTAATAACTCATAAAAGTGGAGTCGTCCGAAAGCAAGGAGACGTCACTCGAAAGCGATGAGCGGATAAAGTGATCTCAACAGACTCTTGTTGAGGATCTTAAGAACTTATATTTGCATCATTAAAAGATGCAGGTCAAATGACATCAGTAAATTGAATGTACGAGTATGTAATATAGCTGAATACTAAATAATTGAAAGAAAGAACTGTAGTACATAACAATGTACTCAAGCTTAATGTGAAGAAATAAAGGAGTTAAACCATTTAAAGCTTTAAAAAATACTTTCTCATCTCAGAACTCAACATAATAAGTGATATATAAAAATACAATTTAACTCTATTAGGAGATTCTCTAACCAAAAACCATCACTATGAGCTATGTGATGATACAGTGTCTCGCCCGTGCTATCGGAATTGTCCTATACCATGCCGAGGTATAGGACACCTCAACTAAGTGGATCACTAAGCTATTCTTAAAAGTAATAAGGAATCATCTAAAAAGTATGATCCTTTATCTATGTTGGCATACATGGTTTATGGGGATTTTGAGTTGTCTGAACTCATCCCCATATCCGTGCTCAATACTACTCCCAATATTATATATAACTCATGCTCATATGTTTAAAAGCATAACTCTTACTCTGGTTTGATATAATTGCTCAAACTACTCTCTTAAGAGAGGTAACTACTCTTGAAATGTTTTTTGAACTCATAACTCATTTAGAAATCTCAGTTCTTCTTTTATCAATGTAAAAAAATTGATACCTCTGGGAATGCATAGTCCCCTTATATTCTTACTCAATTCATATGGGAAAACTCTTTCTCAAAAACATATCAAAATAATATTTTAATATGATCCTTGATGACTCGAGAAGTCATACTTCATAATCATTTATCGCATACTCGATTATCATACTAAACTTATTTTAGAAACTCTTTCTCAAAACTCATCTTTACTTCCGCAAAAAACTTAGTTTAAAACTCAAGTGTTGACTTTAAAAAGCTTTACAAGATTTATAAATCAACTCATAGGGTTTATGTGGAATAAAAGGAGATGTAGGGTGTGAGGAAGAGCTAGTCCAACACTATGATATCCTTACATACAAGTAAGAACAAGGTTCAAGAATCTTGAAAAGGAACTTGATTAGAAGCCTTGAAACCCTAGCTTGAAGGAGAAAATTCAAGAAAACCTTTCTTGAGATTTTCTTGAATTAGTTTCTTGAAACTCTACGGCCAAGAATTATGATTTTCATTAGTGATTCATATTGTATGGATGGATTTGAGTTGAAAAGAATAAAATTCTTGGAGAAAGACTTACCTTGAAGAATAAAATTCTTGGAGAAAGACTTACCTTGAAGAAGAATCTTGGAAAAGATTGAAAGAATCTTGAATGGAGTCTTCTACTTTGATTATTCATTAGGGTTTTGCCTTAGAGTTTGAGAGAGAAGAGAATAATGAATTAAGAGATAAAAAAAAACTGATTGTTTTCAGCCTTTAATTAGTAAAAAAAATCGTTTAGGTTTTTTTAAGAGGTAAAAAGACCAAAACAACCCTTTTTAATGTTTTCCCGTCAGCTAATTCGTCACTACACTATACCAGGTTACTAGAATGGTCATAACTTTTTACTCAAAATTTGGATTAGCGCAAAATTGGTGGAGTTGGAAAGAGGATTCAAAGATCTTTCATTTGATATATGTTAGGTCTCCTAACTCATTCGGTGCTAAAAGTTATGGTCGTTTGAATTTGACCCAAAACATAAAAGAACTTACGAATGACTTGAATGAATTCTCTTTGGTTCTTTTTTGGAACTCAAGTTGCTACATTTAGTGATCTTAACACTAAAATTTTTTTATATTCCTCGGTAAAATCTTACTCAGAATGAAGAATGGTTCGAGTCTTAACTCAAAAAATTTCTAGGGTGTTACATTTTCTCCCCTTTGGGATCATTTGTCCTCGAATGACGGCTGAACTGGGTATGGAACATGGCTACTCTTACAGTCTCCTGTGATTCATGAACTTGCCTACTAACACATGATGGATTGATCATACCAAGAGTTGGGACTTTCTATAGCACCTAAATTAAGAAAGGTGTTGTTGTGAACATAGTCACACTCTCTCTGAAGTTACCTTATTTGTAATAAAGGAAATCTGGACACGAAGTAAGAATAGGAATACCATGCATGGAGTAATATGACTGCTAGATGTTAAGCTTAGCAACACTCCTCAACTACACGCTTCTTTTCTTATTACCATACCTCATTGCCTACAACTCATAGCTCCCACAAGGGTACATAACTTTTTTACCAAGGCCTTAGTATAACGGTACGCTCTTACTATATTCAAGCTTTAACCCAAATCCTAAGGTTCGAGTTCTACACCTCTCTATTGGGAATCTCATTCCAGAGTATACTCCTTACCACTACATTTAATCAACATTGGGCTCATATCAAGAAACACATAATGTTTAACAACACCATATTCAAGTTTAGTACTCTAACAACTCTATGGACTCCTACTAACTAGCTCCTTAAGAAGTTCTCATTCTCTCATCATTTCTGCCATACCAATTAGAATTTCCTGCATTTTTACTCAGAACCAACTAAGGGCTCTCATTTAACTATTTCTCATAGTAAAACCTCATCCTCCTCTTCCTCCTCATTTATAACCTTATATGGAATTATTGCACCATCATCATCACGATAAGATCATTAAACTTCTCCTTCGAACATCACTCCACTACTAAAAGTACCTCTAAAAAGATATCTCACATACTCCTTTGAACTTATTACTATCTTATTCTCAACACTTGAGTTGATTTCTCATCATATCATCTTCCTCTTAGGCCTAACGCTGACACTTGAAAGCTATGGAGCTATTACATCATCTCTAAACTGGTCTACATATCCCTTTACTCTAACACTTGGGAAAAGTTTATCTCATGCCTATCGAACTCTCCATAAGTAGGTAGTAAGACCTTTTTCTAAGATGTTTCTCTTGACCTCAATTGGGACCTCGCCTAGACACATACCACCTCGGGTGTACCTTTTATTGATGTACCTTAAATCCTCTCCTCTATGGGTCATAATACCACATTTTCATTGCAAGGTACCACTTTGATCTCCTCACCTATTTCAGGTCAAACCTACTAGATCAGACCTCAAAACTAACACCATCACCCTCATGTTGCCATCTTTTGATCACGACACTCATCTCAAATTCAAGCTTAGTGTCTAATACTAAACACGAATATCAATATGATTGCTCAAACCTTATACTACTTTCGACTACCAGAAAACTCAAGAAACACTGACCCACTAAGATCTCATGACAAGTAGGAAATCTTTTGCTCTCCGTCTACCTACCTACAATTTATCTTCACCTCCAATTTCACAACTTAAGTCCTATTTATTGACTTACTAGACATTACGTCTCAAACAGTTCTATCATTTTCTGAATACCATGGGTTTCCCCTGTTAAAATTCATAAGCCTAGCTTTGGTCTACCACCTCATAGTATCTATTCTTCTTCCTTCTATCAAGAACTCTCTACCACATCATTATTCTTTATTCTACTCATAAGGGAACTCATCACTTATAACTTATTGGGTGCATGATTACAATAACATAATATGTCCTATCATTATCTCCATTTGAACCTCTGCATGTTTTTATCTTAACTTAAGGGCACTCCTTACTACTATTGCTCAAAATCTGGTAACTCATACTATCATTTAGGGTGAAAATGTTACCCAAGCTCTAAAACATACTTTCTCATAAGGGTCTCACTTGAATAAGATTTACAGAAGAGAGTGCATCTCAATTTCAGCTCAAACGCACGATTCCTATGAATGTGAGTGCATTCTTTCCAACTTAATATTTATCTCACTCATAGGCTCCTCTCAATCCCCTCTACGATCTCATGTCCTCCTCTAGACTTTTGCTAGGAATAACTCACCTATAAGGATCTTGGGCTTTAATTTTCAACAACCTTTAGTATGAGGGGTAGTCAAATGAATCTGAGAAACACACGAGTTTGATTAATCTATTTACGAGGTAGTTCTATTGCACGATTTAGAGTATAAAAGAATGGAAACTTTTCTTAAATATCTGTAGTCCCTAATTCATAGAAGTGGGGCCTTCACAACCATAAATAAGACCCTACTGACACGGATTCATAAACACCCTAGGACATTTGAACTATGTGCTCTGATACCAAGTTTGTCACGACCCAAGCCTATACCCTGGACGTGGCTGACACTCAAGAACCATTTTTGGCTATCAAGCGAACCCTCATCCTGGCCGACTACAAGTGGAAGACTAACTCAAACGTACATAGGCATCATATTGAAAGAAACATTTAAAAATAGTTTACTGGATCTCAAAACTTTGCTGAATATACGGAGTATGAAACATAAGTCTTAAATAAAATATCTGAAACTAAAAGACTCTATAAAACTGCATATTTATGAAGCCTCTACTGTATATAGAAGAGTTCCAGAACAAGACCCACGACTACTCAAAATTTTACCAATACTAACAAATCATAAAAGTGGAGTCCTCCGGAAGCAAGGAGACCTCACTCGAAAGTTGACGAGCGTTTGAAGTGATCTCAACAGACTCTTGTTGCGGATCCTAAGGACATGTATCTACATCATTAAAAGATTCATGTCGAATGACATCAGTACATTGAATGTACGAGTATATAATATAGTTGAATAACAAATAAATGAAAGAAAGGATTGCAATAGATAACAATGTACTCAAGCTGAATGTAAACAAATAAATGAGTTAAACCATTTAAAGCTTTAGAAAATACTTTCTCATCTCTGAACTCAACATAATAAGTGATATATAAAAATACACTTTAACTCTATTGGTAGATTATCTAACCAACAACCATCACTATGAGCTACGTGATGATACAGCCTCTTGCCCACACTGCCACTAAAAAGTATGGTCCTTTACCCATGTTGGCATACATGGTTTATGTGGATTTTGAGTTGTCTGAATCCATCCACATATCAATGCTCAATACTACTTCCAATAATATATCTAACTCATGTTCATATGTTTTGAAACATAACTCTTCCTCTGGTTTCACATAATTGCTCAAACTAGCCTCTTAAAAGAGGTAGCTGCTCTTGAAATATCTTTCGAACTCATAACTCATTTAGAAATCTAAGTTTCTCTTTTATCAATGTAAAAAAATTGATACCTCTGAGAATAGATAGTCCCATTATACTCGTACTCAATTCATAGTTGAAACTCTTTCTCAAAAACATAAAAAAATCATATTTTAACATGATCATTGATGACTCGAGACATACTACAGAAACATTGATGGCATAACTAGATACCATACTGCTTAAACATTGATGGCATACTCGATTGTCGTACTAATCATGTTTTAGAAACTCTTTCTTAAAACTCATCTTTACTTCCTCAAAAACCTTAGTTTAAAATTCAAGTGTTGTCTTTAAAAAGCTTCTCAAGATTTATAACTCAACTCATAGGGTTCATGTGGAATTTCGACATGAACGACTCAACTTAGGGATCTTAATAAAAATATGAAAACTCAGTACTCAGAACTCAACAACACTACTCATCTCAAGAATACTCAATTTCATAGGGTTCCTATTGAAATATAGGCAAGAACGAATCATATCAAGAATCTTAATTCATAACATATAGCAATTAAATAATTAGGAATAGAATTTCAAAAGGAAATACGAACTCAAGAACTCAAAATCAACTTATTTCAAGAATACTCAAATCTAGGGATATAATCCTAGATTATTCTTTTACTTATTTGAAAGTAGATGTTGGGCGTGAGGACGAACTATTCCAATACTATGATAGCCTTACATGCAAGAAAGAACAAGATTTTTGAAGAATCTTAAAGAAGAACTTGATTAGAATCCTTGAAACCCTACCATAAAGGAGAAAAATCAAGAAAACCTTTCTTGAGATTTCTTGAACTAGTTTCTTGAAAATTTATGGCCAAAAATTATAATTTTCATTAGTGATTCATAATTTTATGAAGGAATTTGAGTTTTAAAGAATGAAATTTTTGGAGAAAAACATACCTTGAAGAAGAATCATGAAAAAGATTGAAAGAATCTTGAATGGAGTCTTTTACCTTGATTTTTTCTTAGAGTTTTGCCTTAGGGTTTGAGATATAAGAGAATGATGAATTAAGAGATAAAAATCTGATTGTTTTGATCTTTTAATTATTCAAGAAAATCTTTTAGGGTTTTCATAGAGGTAAAAAGACAAACAGGACCCATTTTTATATTTTTCCGTCGGCTAATTCGTCACTGCACTGTACCAGGTTACTAAAATTGTCATAACTTTTTAATAAAAAATTGGATTGATGCGCAATTGGTGGCGTTGGAAAGAGGATTCAAAGATATTTAGTTTGATATCTTATGGGTCTCTTAACTCATCATGTGCTAAAAGTTATAGTCGTTTGAAGTTGACCCAAAACTTAAAAGAACTTACGAATTACTTGAATGAATTCTCTTTGGTTCTTTTTTGGAACTCAAGTGGCTACATCTAGTGATTTTAACACTTATGAAAATTAAAATTCCTCGATAAACTCTTACTCACAGTGAAGAATGGTTCGAGTCTTAACTCAAAAAATTTTAGGGGTGTTACAAGCAGCTCATCAGTAGTAGAGGCTTTCAAACATAGAGTCAGTATTCAGTTGTTTGGGGTTGTTTCCTTTTGACATGTTAAGATTTATTCTCATTTGGAGTCCTTAGTTTCGATTCATTTATTAGTTATCCTTCCATTTATCTTTGTTATTTATTTAGTATGTTTGTGATATACCAGACTCAGGGTTAGCTTGGGGTCACTTGTGATCCTAGGTCCTGTGTTACGTTTAGGGGGTAGCCATGGAGCGAGATAGTAAAAAGGGATTTAAAGAGGTTAAATTCAAGAGATCTGAAGTGACTTGTAATAAATGTGGTATTTCACAACAAGAAGACTTGTACCAAATATCCTCATGAGAACTAAGTTTGTTGTTGATTGGTATTCTTAGACATTTTAATAATCATTTTTTTCAAAATATTATGTTTGGTTATAAACGATCTGCAACATTATTCAGGTATAATATTTGTTTTACCATCATTGAATAAATCTTTTGTTATTAAAGAGAGTTGGTATATTATTTGATGATCTCTGTGGTTTATAACCTATTGATGTATTATATGAATTAAAGTTATAATATATGTGAACTAATTGATTGTATTTGTTTCATTAAATACGTATATTATATTAAGTGATACTTAAATTGGTGTTATATATTACATCAATGGTAGTATATGATGTTGCCAGTTTGGTTATTCATAATAAAAATTGATGTACTTAATGATACTATGTTGATCTGTTACAATCAAATGATTAATATTAACCATGTGTTAACCTTAATAAAAACTCAACATATACCCTATAATTTACAATCAAAATACCATATAGTATACCAATAAATCATCATATCAACATATTATCAATGGTATCTGATGATTTATTGGTATACTATATGGTATTTTAATTTTAAATTGTATGGTATATGTTGAGTTTTTATTAAGGTTAACACATGGTTAATATTAATCTTTTGCCCTTTACTACAAGATTAATTATGAAGCATAAGAATATAACAATTAACAAAAGGATCTAAAATTTAACTTGTACATTTATAATAATATACACAATATTTTGTTAATTTAATATCACATAACATTAAAATAGTTAATCAACTGTATAAAGTAATACCAATAAAATAGTTACTATTATAGTAAAAATATTTTGGTATTTGTAAGGTTAACCAACTATTTAACAAAAAAAAAAACATAGTATTAACCAAACTGTATAACAAAAACATATTGAAAATTTAAATGTTCAACAACAATCTTCTAAACACTTGGTTGAACCTTTGATAACTTTTTTTCACCCTTCTATAGTGCTCGGACCACCAAACTTGCTCGTCACCTTTCCAGTGACTTTACTTTCACTAATACCACTATCATCTATCTTTTTCATGGCATAATCCCAAACCAAGGCAGCATATTTAGTACAGAATAAAGTTGATTCAAAATATGACAGTGTGATGTCGTTTTTTGCCTTGGCGAAAATTCTCAGCACATAGACAAGTGAATAATACACCATCACTTAAAAATATATATATAAAAAAAATCGATTCAATGATAATTAACAAAAAAACTTAAACATTAACATAAGCAAAATTTACTTACTTGGAGCCTTCCAACGGTAGTGAAATGCTATCACGTACAATGTAAGCCAAAGGATCACTTAAAATTGTGAGTGACACTTAAAATGCATATAGATTTACAAATCTCATTTACTATCACAATTTATACCATTATATACCATCATATATACTACTAATATAGTAGGATAATACCATTTTGATTCTAAATCATTATTTATACCATTGTATATACCAATATACTATGTTCATGATTCGTGCTAATAACAATAACATATTAATCCTGCATATAATTTAAACCAATAAAATAACTAAGATATATAATTCTATATCATATTTTTGTAAAATCTTAAAAATCAATATAAATTAAACATATACTATAACATAATTTGCATATACAGTAAATCACTTTCAAAATTAAAAAATAAACAAAAATATAAAATAAAGATTATTGAGTACAAAAAAGTAAAGCAGCAAACTATTTTTTCATACATAATAATAATATA
>JAJOOH010011847.1:0-41121 GCA_029582605.1 Solanum gracilifrons | reverse complement strand
AAGCTTACTTTGTAATACAAGTGTTGGATTCATGCCAAAGAAATAGGAAATCAACTAGCCTTACATACCTTGCTATACAATTCAAAAAGTATGACTTAAGCTCCTTCTCTTCAGATCACTAATCTACAATAAAATAAGTTGTAAGACTAGTATTAGTAGATAATCAATCAATTTGAGCTACTTGATCTCACCAAAATAGTAACCAAGCAGTAAGCACATATGTAATTTATCTAGCCAATGTTTCCTTTCCTTCCCTTTCCCTTTAATCACGTTTATATACTGTACAACCTTCGTATCAAGTCCTCCCCAAAACACCCTACAATATTTATGTCCTTTAACGTCTCCATAACGTCCCCACACATCCAGTAACATCCCTTATTATACATACATAAAACAATACTTAAACATAATAATGTAACAAAAGCAATATGAATCATGGTTTCTGATCACTAGCACTTGAAGAGCTAACATTACTTTTGAAGTGCTCAAACAAGCTCATAACTGAATTTGAAGGGCACTCCTCTCCATTGTTGTCCCAACATGCACTAACCACCAGAACATCTTTCCCAATAATACACCATGTAGAAGAAACATTTAAAACTTACTTACATATACCAAAAGTCCTAATTAACTCAAGAACAAAAGGGAGAAAATTGCAGTAGCTTACCTTGTTGGACAGAACTACCACTTGGTAAGACTTGGATTCTTCAAGGTAAAGGTTGTACTCCTCAACTTGTCTTTACTTATACCTTCCAGTAGCTTGAACTCCCTAATATTCAAGAATCCTAATGGCATTTAATGGTTGTTGTATGAATCTAAGACAGAAGAGAGAAAGCTCTAGAAATTAGCTTTTTTGTTAAAGTAAAAATGGTTGGACAAAGCTGATATCAATCCCTTTAAAAGAGACCTTTTTTGGCCGACTTTCTCACTCATTTTGGGCCATATAATATCAAGTAGGTTATACACCTACTTGGACTTTTCACTTGGGCCTACTTGGACTTAAGCATATTGGACCTTGGTTGTCCATTTTCCCCTTATTCTTGATTTCAACTTGGACCAGATTAATGCAAGTAGGTGGTACTGTACTTGGCCCAATAACATGGTCAAAAAAGTCTTAGTAGGTGATGCACCTACTTAGTCCCTTGGGTTGGTCAACAAGTTAAAGCACGTGGTGCACCTACTAGCTTAAGTGTAGTCAAGCAAGCACCTCAATATTTTATTCCATTCGTAGACTTTAATATCTTTAACTTAACATAAAACTTATATACACTATGTCACTTTAAACTTTAGACTCAAATACCACCTTATGATCTCAAGTTTAAATACTTCCATCGATTTCAACTTAATCGGGTCACATTAAAATGTACGGACACTTCAGTTTAAGCTTATTCTACTATCACTAGTTGCTTAGGAAACCAAGTGCATAACTATACCACAAGGTAATTTATAAGCGTCATATAAATAGAACTAGTACACGTAGAATACAGAGTGTTACATATATGAAGGCTCCCATCTCATGAGACCTATCTTTGGAAAACTCACACTCTACTACATAAAAGTTCCCCCTTTAACTTGGATAGTCCTCACATTAACTAGGTGTGGTTCTCATTTCTACTTGGAGCTCGGACCCTGTCTTGTGTGACAGTCCATCTCATCTTTAATATCCTGTTGGAGCTAAGCATACACCCCAATTCCTACTTGTTAAGGCTTGCCTAACACTCATCTCTAATGGAAGGATGTCCTTGACAATCAATCTATGTTCAACTAATTCTATCACTTTATACTTTCAAGCATTCCTAAGGTAGGTTAGGTGAGTATAGGACTTTCACCACGATTATACCTAGTAGGCTTCTATTTTCTTTTATACTTTACTCTCAAAGCCTTAACATCAATGGTTAATCACATTAGCTTAAATCCAAATCCCTAACTATTATGAGCACAAGCCTTAGTCTCAAGCTTTCATTCTTGATCTCCTCCTTATACGGAGGTTTCAAGTTATTTTACTCGTATTATTCATTACTGAGTGATTCTAGTCACAATTGATCATAAAGGTTCAAATTCAACTTTACATGTCAAGATAAATCATATTCAATAAGGTATACTTCAATTCATGGTTTTATGTTCCTAACTTTGAACAATTACTACACAAGACAATGATTTAGGAAGAACATCTATGAACCTTCAACTTCAGCTCTAATGGCATAAACCCACAAAGTATCAAACTCATCAAATAGACTAGGGTCTACAATATAAATCACATTAAATTCATCATAATTTCATAATTAGATGCTAGTAAAATCATAATTAGGTATTTTCCACTACATTGGAGTCATACCCAAACCCTGCTCACAATGTAGGAAGAACCCTAACTAGAATTGGGTTTTTGACTTCATAATTGGGGGAAACTAAGGGGTCTCTATGGGTGGAAGAACCCATAGATGATTAATCTAACATACCTCTTTTAAAATCCCTAATGAAACTTGACTCAATGGGGGAAATTCGACCTAGGTTGCTGCCCTCTTCTCGTCTCTTCTTCTTCTTCTTCTTCTTCTTCTTCTTCTTCTTGAGAGAGGACTTTTGGAGAGTATTTTGGGGTTCTTAGATGAATGAGTTAATGATTTAGTTTAGGGGCCTATTTAATTTATGTAGGCAGTTAAATAACTAACTAACCAACATCCCTTAACCCCTAATTAATTAATGACTTAACCCCCAAACTAAAAACTAAACACTTAAAATCTACTTGGACCTATGCCCCTCCTGCCATGGACTGTGGGTGGACCTACTGAGCATGACTCACCTCCGTAGGTGAGGTCTGCATCTCAGAACTTGCAGGCAATTGTAGGCCTTGACCCACGACCCCAATCTACGGGGCATGGGTCCATCAGTGGCCAGTAAATGACATTCATAGGTCACTAAAAATTGTAGATTTGTGGACTGTTTTTGGGGTCCCCCTCAAGGACCCCTTGGGTGGTCTTTGGGGGGTCGTACCTTGACGTATAGCCCCTAAAACCTCTCTTATAAGTACGTGAATCATTTCTTATGATTTTAATCCTCAAACCACACTCAAAAACTTTTATGAAAAGCTCTAGAACACTCTAGGTCAACTTACTAAATTTTAGGGTGTTACAAAAAACAAGGAGCCACGAGCTCCATTATCCAAAAGAAATGTCAAAAGATAATATGTAGCCCAAAACACAATATTTATATCGAAAATATCATCGAAACAAGAGGTAGGTATGGAAATACCTCACCCTACCACAAACAAAGAACTATTTGTTCTCAAATGCAATAAAATATCAAGAAATCAATAAAAGAGGACAGAGAGGGATGTAAAGAGCAGTCATGTCTACGCAGTCGCTCCATCTATCAAGGCATCAGTTCCTGGAGTCACCTCAAAAATACCATCTCCACCGGACCCACCTCTAGTGGTGTCTCTCAATGAAGGCTTGTGCGCAGTCTCGAACATCACATCGTCAAGGTCAGCCAGATCATAACAAACCTCAACATCTCGCAAATCTATCTGCTCCTCATCAGTCTCTGCCTCCGACTCATTAGCTGCCATATCATCCCGATGTACATCTTTGGTGGTGGCTGGAGGAATCTCTGAAGTCATCGGGGAATCTACATCATATGCTACCTCCAATAGTGAAGAGAACTATGTGGACTTCAAATAGTCCACGTCCTTCCTCAGATCTGCAACTTCGGCTTTCAAAGTCGTCACCTCTAAAGACTCCCCATGTCTACTCTCACAAGCTACGACTCTCGCAGTCAAATCATGAAGAAAAGTTTGGAGGGGGGTTAGTGCAGCAACGATGGCACTCTAAATCATCCATGGGACTATATCCTCTAGTCAGCTAGCCCTCACATCAGCCGAATGAGCCAGGTACCTCATCTTCAGGATCATCACCTGGGTAATCATAGTGGGCTGGGTTGTAGTAGAAATGCCAGGAGCCTAGGATGTAGAATGGGAAGCAGATGTCCCTGAAGTCCCAAAGGTCGAAGTAGGCAAGAAAGCCTGTGCAGGCATCATCTCAATGTCAATCTCCAGGGATGATTCCACCGGAGCTGCACTTCTCATATCTGCATCTCTTGAGTGTACTTGGCCTCTATACGACGGATATCAGTGGAAGTTGAAGTTGTGACCTCAATATCTCTCATAGCATCTCGAGGAACTTCAGCACACCGACACAACTTTTTATTCAGCACCGTGAATGGTAGGCAGTTCTAGCTCTACTTGGCCCTTATGGCCATCTCCTTCTCCATAATGAATACCATTTCAATGCTCTTCCTAGACATTATCATCCCAAGGCAAGCCAAATTAGGGTGATGGAGGATGAACTCATTCTGGGATGGCATGATGGTGGTACTGTTAAAGGCAAACCAGAAATGAGCAGCAAAACTCAAGTCATTTTTCTCACTGGGGGCCCCTGCCTCGATACACCTCGGGGTGGTATCGGAAATCAACGGCGTAAGCCAACCCTTTAAGTCTTTCAGAGAGGGAGTAATAGGCAAACCCTTATATGCCAGTGTAGCACCTAGAGCTCTGCCAAGTACAATATTAATGTGGTCACTACTGCACCCGACTTCCTTACCCCAGACAATAACATACGTCACCGGTCTAAAAGCTCTGGCCTTCTTCTTCCCCTTTGGCACCAGCTCTCCGTATGCCGTATAAAACTCCCAGACCCACGTAAGAATGCAGGGGCCTCAGGGCATCGTGAACTGCTCGAATCAGTGAAAGTGGAGGGTGTGCCTCACTGTGAAGTAAATGTCCACTAATCCCTCCTTGGATAGTAGCTTATCCTCAAGGATCATCCAAATCCATCGACTTTCAATCTATTAACTAGTCGAGGAGGAGGAACCACAGGTGGTACTGGTGCAATAGGAGGTGTTGGTGCTGGCACTATACTTGCTGGAAAAGAGGTTGTTGGGGCTCCCGAGGAGTAACGATGAGACCTAGCATGGATATCTGCTCACCTAGACTGTAAGAACTAGTAATCCTCCGACTCAGATAATACAGCTTAGGAGCTAAAGGCTTCTCCGTCGCTGCCAGAGTTGTGCTCCGGAATCTCAGTTGCTGGCCTCTTACCTTTGCCCTTTCCTCTATTTGGAGGCTCTGTTCTTCCCTTTTTAGGAGGGTTGGATCCTTCTTCATTAATAACAATGCCCTGTGCTCTTTTACGGAGCGGAATGACTAGTTTGGTTCTAGCCATATCCGCAAAAACATAAAAAAGAATTAGCAACAGTTCAACCAAAATAACACAAAAATAGTTCCAGAGAAACTCGCCGACTCGGTCGGCAAGTCGCCTAATCTCTTTGGCGAGCAAGATCGTGCTCGCCGAAAGGATTAGCTCAAAATTTCCAAAAAAAATGGCATGTCGACCATGGGATGGGCCTTTCGGCGAATCGCCAACATAAATAGGAGAGAAAGAACTAGCCTGCTGATGAGTCCATGATTTGGACTGATTTAGGGATTTATTTGAATAGATTTACTGTAACGACCCGAGAGCACCCCCTAGTCGTTACCGGCGTATTCGACCTCGAAGGGGTCTTATACAAGCCCTTAGCATTCATCATAGCATACATCTTACAATAAAATCACGGAAAATTTAAAACTTTTACTTTGGATGTTCAACTTCACTTCATTTATGAAAATAGAATCTAAGTTCGTCATAATGTACCATCTAGACATAAAAGTATCGAAAATGGGACTTAGCCCTTACATCAATAAGAAGTCTAGAAATAGGAAAGTACAACAATGTCTTTCAACATAAGCAAAGAACTAAGCATAGAAGCTAGATCATATGGCCTTGTCCTCGGACTTCAGGACTCACCAACTTGGGGAAGCAACTCCAAGTGTCTTGAGAAGTAAGCTTGAATCTTCAACCACCTGAACCTAAATGTTTGGGGAAAAGGGAGAAAATATGGGTTAGTACAACACACGTACTAAGTATGGCTACTATGCATAAAAACCATTGAAACATGCATAAAAGGATACTTAGTCAAAACATGTGTTTTACCAAGTAAATCCAATATGCACACTAAATAAGCATCATAGTACAACCAACATAATATCATCCCAACATGTAGACAACCCAAGCAATACTAGTGCAATGCAAAGAATAGAATCCCATAACCCTATTCAAAGACAAGTATCATATTAAGCAACCTACTTCATGCATACATTCATAAGATCATACATTCATAAGATCATACTTCATCATAACTTAACATATTCATAATGATCATACATAACAAAGCTTCAACATACATAAGTCATAATCATCATAATTGTAAGAGAACACTACTACAACCATCTCTTAGGATCCCACAAGTGCAATGTGCAAGAGAAGTCCCATACCCTCCCTTACACTATGTAGAAACCCTTAAGAAAGCTCTAGTAAGAGTTCACACCTTTCATACCTTCATCTACATTTACATTTGGGAAATATTGCAATAACCTACATAGACCATGAGAGCTACATCGAATCTGGTGCTCTACTCCCACACCGAAAAGAGAAGGTTAACACTTGCCTAAGGTGTAACCATTCGTACATAGCTATCTAGGTGGATCCACTAAGCTAAAGTCATATGTGGGCACATAGTTAAGGGTCAAGGAGATTGTTCATAGAAACCCTAACTTACTAAACGTGGGGATTTCCATTTCATGAGACAACACATACCGTGGGTGATCCAAACATGCTAACGTGAGGAAACCTATATGGGGAGCCGGAATTACTAAACGTGAGACCCCCATCTCATTTACATGCCCTTTCGGTGCTAAGCATCTAATTCCCTTTTGTAGTCATATTTAGTCATCACATAAGTTCACATTAGCCTTTAATAGAGTCTTATGTGAACATCTTACCATAATAGCTCATATGTGTTCATAAGTGAGTAACAATCCTTTCACTTTAGAAACACTTAGCAAGTGAGTAAACCATTCACTTTACATTACATTATAATCATAAGAACTACCTTTCAATCATATAACAATCATACCATAACATACATACATACTTCATAGCTAACTCAAGTGTAGAGGGTTAAGGATGAGGAAACTAGGTCATCAACACCACAACAACACATTAAGTATAGCATCATTACCATCTAAGTAATTCACCTTTCATACCTGACTTCAAGAAGAACCAACCTTCATACCTTCTTTCCCTTCATGGGAGATACATACTTCAATTACCCAACAATTCATAACTAATACATAATACAAGGTAATTTATGAAGTAATAACATAATCAACATCAATATAAACAATTGACATATTCCCTTCATACCCTTCACGGCTTCATTCAAAGACTCAATCCTAATTTCATAGAAATTATACATAACCTAGGGTAGAATCATCATACAAACATGAATTACATAACATCACATTTAGTTCATAGCCTTCAATCAATATCCAACACAAACTAGGGTTAGAATTAGGAAAAAGAAGGAGAAACATGGGTCTTATGGGGAATTCTTCAAGAAACCATCAATACAACATAAATTCATCCATAATTGTTCATATAACATCAATCAAAGTCAGTTTATATCATCAATTTCACTTTAGAAAGAAGACCCACGTTTTTGGATTGAAACCTAGAAATTGGAGATTTTGAAATTAATCTTGAAGGGGTCTCTTAGGGAAAGGAATCCCAAGAGTGCTCAGCAACCATACCTTACTGACGAATTAACCACGAAAATCTGAGTTGAAACCTTGGACAGTTTGTCTTCTTCTTGAAGCTCCAATCTTCTTCAATGGAGTTCTTGAGAAGAGTGAGAGAGTAGAGAGAAGGAGGAACTTTAGGTTTAGCTCTTTGGGGGTTTTGTGTTTTAGTGATAAAAGTGAGGTAAATTGACTTAAAAATCATTATATACACATCCCATAAAGTACCCTTAATACCCCTCACTTAGTTGGACTCTTTCATGAGGTAAAAATAGATTTCTGAATTTCTGCATTTTCGTCGCGGAACAAGTCCGCGACGTGGAGCTGTTCCCTGAACATATGTTGAAACAAATTTTGAGACATTAGAGTCCACAACACGACCGTATCGCGATCTGGACTTTTACTCCTTGGGGGAGCAAGTCCGCGACGCGCCATGGTTTCCTCTATGCACAATTTGCAAGCTGCCTTGGCAGCTTGCTTGGCCAAGGTTGGGGTCCTCCTCAGGGCCCCTTAGGATGGCCCCGGGGAGTCGTATTCGAACGTCTTGACCCTATAAACATATATTTACCTGTTTTAAACCTTTTTATAAGATTATACCATTATACGACACTCCCAAACCTGCCCAAAACCTAAGGACACACTAGGATACATTCTTCTCTAGTTTCCAAACGCTTTGGTCGTTTCGTGACGTTTAGACTTTTACTCTTCCAACCCAAGTCAATTGCATTAATATAGGTTTAGAAACTTCATTTTAACTATCTTTAAGTCATTATTCATAAGGTGAGGCTCTAACTTAAGTCATAGAATTTCTGGGGTGTTACATTTAGTTTCCTCAAATGCATATTTTGTGTTGATAACTGATGTAAATTCGTGATTTTCAGGTATTTTGATTCAGGAACAAAGCATGCACGCCAATGAGAAGAAATGAACAAGGCAGCTGAAAGAACGAAGAAAAGAAGGTCTGACGATCGCCTAACCTATTGGGCTAGTCGCCCAATGGCCATGATCTCCCCTAAAGCTCTAGTGTGCCAAGCCCTGAAGGAGAAAATCAAGTCAGAGGTATAAAGGACCAGTCAGACAGTCGACGAACGATTCAGCGATGCAGTGCTATGTCACCCAAAGTTACAAAATATGAGGTTGTTGAAGGCCAAAGCAAAAGGGCGATGGAATTGACCAAAGGGCGGATAGCCGAGTGGATCGGTTATCCCGATTTATAGTTCTGAGTGGTCCTTCGCAACATATTTTTGGCGTCTACAAATATATTTTTAAATTCTTGGTTTAGTGTCAAGTTTACATTATAGAAATACTTTTATCTGTTTTGAAGTTGAGAGCTTAGAACTGAGAGTTTTGAGACAATATTTGCTTAGCTTTGAAGATTTCCATTTAAGAGAAATTGGAAGTGGGTGTTGAAGATACCTTATCTTAGACCTCTGTAAAGACAATATAAATCTTACCCATTTGATGGAAACACAATTTGGTAAGGATTTTTTTCTTTTTATGATGTCTAGTTGAAACCCCAATTCTTGGGGTGTGATTATGTGATTATGGGTTGATTTAGCTGCTGGTATTGTTAATTGATATTTTAAATGTTGCTTAAAAGTGATTTCATTCAGTAATTGTGGCTTAATCTAAAGGGTTGTAGTTGCAAATGCAACTCTACCTTCGTGTTTTTGCCTTTCGAGAGAGAGAGGTTTTAAAACCATAATTACTGAATTGATGGTCTGTGGGTATTGAGTTGTCATGGGTTCATCTCAAGAAAGTGAATCCTAAAACCCTTTCCGCACATTCAGCTCGAGAGAGTTAATGGACTAAAGTGTAAGCTCGAGAAAGCAATTTTATTTGGGGTAAATTGTTCGAGACAAATTTATCCCCACTAAAGTCTAGTTTATTCACTGGTTTACAACTATTTACTAATAAATGAAACCATCTATTTTTCTACCTTAGCCTATAATCCAATCACATGCCAAGAACCCGTCTCTATACTTGTTCCTCAGAATTATTTGTTGTTGTAGTTTATAATTACAATCAAAACCACATTTGTTATTTGACAATTGTCTATTGATTCTCAAACACGTACCACTCCCTGTGGGATTCGACCCCAACTCACTTAGTTGGGTTATATTACTAACTAACGATCATGGACGCTTAGTATTGGATGAAGTGTCTTTAAAACATTATTAATCAACATGGAGCTGCTACAGGGGAGTGGTGTTACTTGAGAATTTTTAGTTCAGTCGAATTTTGTTCTTGTTAGTCTTAGTTGAACTTACTTAATTTTTAGGTTTGGTTTGTGTGTTGCTATTTTGAGCAGAGAATTGGAGAATATTTGGTTGAAACAGTAACCCAATCGATTACTCTCCTTTGGGATTGATGATTTTTAGGGATAACATCCTAAATTTTGCAACAATGCTTCTGCAATGCCCAACTAAAGGAATTCAAGATAAGATGCTTCTGGAATGCTTCTATCGGGGTTTAGGCCTGGAAAATAGAATCGTGGCTGGCCAAATATATCCGGGGGGTCTCTCACAACTACCCTATGCAATAGTAACACATCTGCTTGATCACATGGCCATGACCAGTAAAGAGATTGAGAAGGACCAAATTTTGGCCACACTATTGACTCAGTTGTATCTCGTGGCCAGAAAGATCAAGGAATTTGAAGCACCATACGAAAAGAAAGACCGGTACATTCCCCCTCACGAGTTTAAAATGACCAAGGTGCATGAGGGTGGACAAATATAGGGGATACTCTCACTCATTCTTCACAATGTTGAAAATCACAACAAAGTGTTGAATGAGATAAAAGAGAATGTCTCACTGCTAAACGAGATGACTGCTTCCCATTCCATATATGTTCAGCTGCTTGTAACCCAAATTGGTCATGTGTTGTCTCATCTCTACCCCACAAATCAAGATTGAGTGGGGATGTCGTGCCACGATGTTAACTAAGGCGCTTATTGGGAGGCAACGCAAGTGTTTATCACTTTATTTTTGTTTTAGAAATAATGGTGTGTTGATTGTGCAGGTTGAAGTGAGGAGTTTTTTGAAAAGCGCAGGTTGGCGAGTAAAAAGTCCAGTTGGTGCATCTCCGAAGAGATCAGCAAGCCCGACATGGACCACATTGGACTCAAGAGAATTTTAAATTAGAGTCTGTAAAACTCAGCAACCCAAAGATAAAATTGGCGAATCACTGACCAGGTCGGCGATCCTAATCTAATCCGCCATTTGGACCCCCACATTAACTGGAGGTCCTGTAAAACTGTTCGATGTAAGTACCCACTCGGCGTGTGGCCGAGTGTGTCATTGAACACAACTAATGTCACCGAATGGGCGACAACTGGACGGTTTTTAAAATCCGAAGGTTTAAACTTTTAAACTCTTTCACTTTCCCTCAGTTTTGAACTTTCCAAAACTCACACTCGCACATTAGTTTTTATATTTCTTACATTCTTATTGTATTTGAGTCATTAATCGTGTCTTTGGATTCGATTACTTTGCCGCCTAACATTTGAATCTTGATTATTCAGCATGTAAGGTTGGTTTTCCGAACCCCGAGTTTATTTTTAGAAATTTGTACTCTTATGCAATTGATCTTCTCTTACTGTTGTCTTTTGGGCCTCTCTGATCTTAAATGTTTATGTGTGTGCCTGTGTTAATTTGATAATCTTGCCCATAATGTTTATATTGTTGAGTTCCCAATTTTTTATGCCTTAAAATTGATTAAATCTTGTGGGGTTGTGCTTGCAAGTTGTCGAATCTAGTTAGGTGAAGTCTAAGTAACGCGTATATGTGCCAAACGGCGTAAGTTTCACAATGATAGAGCGGGTTATGTAATTCCTAAGGGCAAAAGTCATCAAATGGCAAAATTTTGCAAAATCGGGAGAAGTCTGAGTATCCCGAGGTAATGGGTATAATGGGTCTTAGTTGAATAGTAGAAATGCATGCTTTGATTTTGTATACGGGGGTTGCTGGGTTGAATTTGAGAAGTTGGGTTAAATGTAGGCACGTTCGGTCATTAGGTGAGCTGGGTCGAGTTCGCCGAACCACTCGGCAGTTCGCCGAAGTTCCCCATCTCACTTTTAATTTCACACTATATTTGATTTGTGGTTTTGTATCTTTTGGTGAGAATTCTAAGGTCACCGAATGCACTCGGAGACTCGTTGAAAGTCCTTCTTGATCGTTGATGTTTGCATAATCAAAGATACAAATTCCGATACAAGTGTCTACGATTGTGCAATAGTATAGTACCCCAACCCAGGGTTGGGGTCGAGTCCCAAGGGAGTGGGCATGAAAATTACTGGTTAAGTATGAAAGTGCTAAAGCTAACCATAGCTAAAGACTTTGGCGAATATAAACATTGTAAATTAAAGAGTGACACAAGCGTCAAATATGAAATGGGGGTTTCGTCACAAGTAAATAAAAACAGCAAAATTAACAAAGAGATCTAAGAAATGAAAGTGGAATTCTTGGAATGTGAATGGAATATTGGATAGACTAAATCATTGGGTACATGTTTTTGACAGAGGACTCGTAGAGTAACTATGAGTAGGCTGGACTTTAAGGGGGATAAGCTCTATCTCGAGCAACTTACCCCGTTTCAAACGGGTTCCTCTTGGACACCCACTTGTTGCATGAAGAACAACCTCCGCCTTAACCCACTTACTCTCTAGAGCTGAGTTTGTGGACATTGGACTAGGGTTCACTCTCTCGAGCTAAACTTGATGTCGACCCACTCGTATTGGCAATCAATTTAGTAGTCTAGTTTTACGACCTCTTGAGCAAGACGAAAACACATATATGAGATTATATTTGCAACTACAATCTCATTAATTTCATCCCCAACCACTAAATCAAAATCACATTTAAACTAAAAATAGACTATCAGCAAGCAAGACCCAACAACTAATTTAACCTAACCTAAATTCACAAAATTACACTCCAAGAATTGGGGTTTTAGCTACGCTTGTAAAAGAGATTACGACGTATACCAATATCAGTTTCCATAAATGGGTATGCAAGATTAAGTCTTAAAACAAGCCAAAAGTGAAGAATCCAAGAGACCCAAGTCCAATTTCTTGAAGAAGAAACCCTTGAAAATCTCCGAGTTCTTCGAAACCCTCTCCAAAACATAGAGAGAATATATCTCCCAAACATTGTCTCAAACTTAATAATCTAAAAACTAGGTAAAACAAGGTAAAATTCACTACTAAGAATAAAAATAGAACTAGAATTTATAGTTTTCAGAAAATGTGCTTTGAAGGATCTTTCGGCGACTTTAGTGAGAATCGTCGATGCATTCGCCTATCGGCCGTTTGGTCTACTTCGTTTCCTTTCATCAGTGGCCTTCAACATCTTTGTGTCCTAGATAATTGGGCGATGTAGCACTTCTTCACGGAGTCGTTTGTTGATACGCCGACTGCTCGTTATCACCACTGATTTTCTCCTTTTCTTCGGGGCTCAGCACACTGTAACAAAACGAGAATATGGGATCTGTTGGTGATTCATCGAATGGGTTTGGCGATTCGCGGATCTTTGTTTGTTCGTTCTTTTGGCTTCTTTTTGCCCTTTTTTGCTAAGTAGTGTCCACGCTATGTGTCAAACTTCAAATACCTGAAACTTAAAGGTTTTCAGTAGATATCGGGATAAAACATGCATTGAGGACAGAATTTCTCATAAAATATAGCCCTAAATGAGTCCAACTTGTGGACTCATCAACACCCCCAACTTAATCTTTTTCTTGTCCCTAAGCAAAGTCAAGTTTTTCGTTCAAATAAAGTGTCTCAAATACTGCTACACAAGACTTAATTTACTTATGCAAATATCAAATTTTCACTCAAAGATTTAAGTTGTGACTCTCCAATATCAAAGAACCTCATGCTCACAATACTTTCTACAAATGAAAGTTCAAGCTTAACCAAAGTGTTCAAATTCCCTCACACAAGGATTGATTCCATATTCACACTATGGTTTGCAGTTTAAATCTTCGGAATCAGATACAATGCTCACACTCACAAAGATGAACACAATGCATGCTTTCACCCATAGGTTTGCCTGTATTTTCGAATCAACATTTGTTTTAGCTCACTCAAGATCAAAAAGGTCTTTTGAAGGCTTGTAATGGGGCAGAGTGCAAAGGTATCGTCATTTAGGCTCAATGACTTTTATCCTCATGAAATGTGGTGCTCCCAACACTTCCTTTCCTTTTCCTTCATCATTCTCTGTAGTGCTCATAAGGCATCCTATTATTCACTTTCCATGGGTTGTTTGGCAACTGCATCTCTTTTGTACGTTATACAATGGGTTAAAAAAGACTTTTCTTGCACTTTTTGACTTGCCCTTATCTTTACACCACACCCCCAACTTAGGCTTTTGGCCTAAGTTGGCTATTCAATCAACCATAATTCAAGAGAATTATAGTTAGTGAATAAAGAATTGTTATCATTTCATCAAGTTTCTTCCAAAGAAAGGTAAGGCTCAAGGGGTATTCAAAAGAGGTTCACACATTCATAAGGTAGGTCACAAAAATGGTATATGTCAAATTGGCTAACACTCTTAGAAGTTGCCTAAGAACATATCAAGATATAGCATAACTTAGTTGACCAGACCAACGGGGCAAATTCTAGGATATATAATGCATTGTTCAAGGTAAACTTATCACACTAGGCATTGACACTATAGTCAAAAAAGACTCCACACTTTCGCTACTATGCAATGGTCATTACAAGAGACTCGATTCGATGCTAGGCTAGTCAAACTGAGATGCAAAGAGTTCACATATTTTTTATGCAACTTCATTTGACCTCATCGTAGCCGCGCATTCATGTTTGTTTGATTGAGAGTACTCTTCAAGTCATCGGTATTGATCGACATCGGGTCTCAAATTCTACACAAGAACAGCAACATTCACACACAATAGGTGGCAAAATTTTTTGGACGGTTTAAAATCATTTCGCAATAAAATAAATAAATGGAGCCATAAGCACAATCATCCATAGAAACATATAAACACAATTTTAAATTAGAACAACCTAGATATAGGCACAAAACACAACTATCAACACAAAAGGTGTGGACCTCACCCTACCACAATTAAAAAGTATTTGTCCTCAAATGCAACCAAAAGTATCCAAAAGTAAAAATATAATAAGACAGAGAGGGAGGTAAAGAAATGATCCAGTCTATGTAGTCTCACCATAAATCTGGGCATCAGTTCCTGGAGTAACCCCAGAAGGGAAAAGTTCATTGGATGCAGCAGCAGGAGCCTTCGCCAAGGAAGCCTGCACAACAACATCTATCATGATTTCTTCAGTCTCGGCTATGTCATTCACTGCAGCTCTCTCAAACATCTCTTCGTCAGTATATACCTCTGATTTAGGATCGACAGCATGCTCTATTCCATCCCCATGTCCTGTGGTGGTCTGAGGCATTTCGGGCACATCTGGAATTTCCATTGTTCCAAAGATAATGGACATATCGGTGGACTTTAGGTAGTCCATATCTTTCCTTAGCTTTACATTGGCAGCCTTTAAGGTTGTCACCTCCTCTATGGCTTCTTGGTCACGCTCACACACTGTTATCATGGCCGCTGGAGCATCAATAATAGTGCTTAGTGGTTTCATATCATCATCGAGGGTAGCCTAAATCATTCCTGGAATAAAGCTTTCAATGTTTGCAGCCCGACAATCAACAGATTGGGAAAGCTGTCACATCCAGATCATGGATGCCTGAGTGAACAACTCATAGGAGGCAACGACAACAGTAGGTCTGGGTGGTAACGCAGCAGCAGAGGGGCTTGGAGGGTCAGCATGAGTGCTAGTGGGATCAGATATACCTGATGGCCCAGGGGTAGAAGTAGGCAAAGATGCCTCTACATGTATATATCGAGTGTCCACAACCTCCTTCTTGTTCTTTTCCTCTTGGTCCTTAAGATATTCGGCTTTGATCTTTCATATATTGGTGGAGGCGGTGGTAACCAATTCCACATCCTTCTTTGCATCTCTATGCACCCGAGCTCTTTTACACATTGCAGTGAGTAATACTGGGAAAGGAAAAGATGTATGACTCTTTTTTGCACGCATATGGATCTCAGAAGCAATGACCATCGGTAGATTTTTCCTAGTTTTCTCTATGATGCATCCAAGACAATCTTCCTTAGCAAGGCGAATGATTAATTCATTCTGTGATGGCATAATTGTGCTGCTGATGTATCCGAACCAGTATTTTATATCTACGTTCTGATCTTTCTTTTCAATCGAAACTCCTTCTGCTAACCTTTTCGGAACATTATCATCTAAGATTAGCGGGCTTAACCAATTTTTTATCAGATCCAGCTTCTCTGTTCTGATTGAGTGCTGGTAGTGATCAGTAGTCTTATTGGACATAACTAAGGCTATGTTGACAGCCTCAATGTCACAAGCTACCTTCCTCCCTCTTACAACCACCTAGTCAACTTCTTTGAAAGATGACACTAGCTTCTTCCGTTGAGCAACCAATGCATTGTATGCATTTTAAATTACTTTCACCCAGCTTGGTATGTAAGAGCCACTAGGTTAAGTGAAGATTTAAAATTTGTGATATTTTAGGTACTCCATTATATCGGGATACCTATCTATCACCTCATCGATGGTCACCCATTTTTCCTCAATGATCATTCTCAGGCCCTCACACTTTAATCTATTCGTTGATTTAGGTAGGGGGCCTTGTACTGGAGGTACCAATACTATTGCCTACTCAGGAACTGAAGTAGTCGGAGTGGTGGATCGAGGATTTCTAATCCAAGATGGGTCGTCCACTGTTTAGATCGTAACTCATTCCTCCGTGCCTCCATCAATTCACCTTCATCATAACACATTTTCTCACTGTCATATGTTGTTGGGTCATTGGTATAAAAACTAGTACTGTCGGAACTTGTATCTGATAGCTCAACAGTTCTGTCATTGCATTTGACTTTCCCACCAGTTTTGGAAAGTTTAGTGCCCTTGTTCCTGGATGCAGTTGCATATTCATTGATTGTGATACCTTTTTCTTTTCCTAGGGGTGGTGTGTTCCTACCTGCTTTGTTAGGTTTAGTCATACCTGCAAAAGATTATGAATAGTTAGGGAAAAAATCAAATAGAAGCACCAACAATCTACTGGAGGATGACTCGCCAAGTGGATCGGTGAGTCGCTGAATCTCTTTGGCAAGCTATCTCGGGCTTGCCGAAAGGATTGGCTTCAAAGTATAGCAAGTCAGCGATGGGAATCGCCGACTACTTTCGGCCAGCATAGGTTTGTCCGCCAAATGTTACAGTGCATTATCGGGTAAGAATAACATATAAAGGGCGATTAAGAGTACTTTGGGCGAGTTGCCGAATGCGTTAGATGACCCATTGCTTCTCAACGAATGCGTTCGGCGACCCATGGCTTCTCGCCGAAAATTACAGAGTCAATCATCCAATTTGACAGATAATAAGGGCGAGATTGAGATATTGGGCGAACCGCCAAAATATTCGGTCAGCTGGTCCCAACGTGCTCATTTTTAGTCCATCTTCTCGAATTCAATCCTGCAAACCCCTAAAGCAAAATCAAAGCACGTACTAACAAAGTTCAAGAAAGGCCCGTACTACCCATCACCTCGGGAAATTCAGATTTTTCCCGGTTTTGCCAAACTTGGGCATTTGATGATATCTACTCTTAAAAGTGGTGTCACCCGCTCAGTCATTGAGCAAATTTCGGCATACAGCACATGCACGGGTTACTTGGACTTAATCAATATAACAACACGCAATCACAACCCACTTCATTAAAAAGCACAAAAATTATGGGCATTTGACAATCAAATAATACATGCATGATTTTCAAATTAAAATATCCATTTAAGCATTCTAATGCTATTAGAGAGGCGCAACACATATCACTACGATACTATTATTGCAAAATTGTTCAAATTTTTCAACAATAAACTTGGGCTTCGGAAACCAACCTTAGATGCCCATTAAAACGCGACTAAGAAGTTAGACGGCAAAGTATTTCAACTTCGAGCACCAATCAATAAACTTAAATGATTGTAGAGGGCTAAAATAAAGAGAAAACTACCTTAGTGTGAATTTAGGATGTGTAAGAGTGAGGGAAACTGAAGAATTTCATATTTGAAGTTTCTTGGCCATTATAAACCATCTAGTATGCGCATGTTCGGTGACGTTAGTCCCACTCGCCGATATACTGGGCGACGTGCCGAATGGTTGCTTACCTCGCCGAGTTTTACAAGGACTCCAGTTTATGTGGAGGTCCAAACGACGGAAAATAACGGGATCACCAGTCATGTCAGCGACACACTAACCGGATCCTTAGTTCGCGAACCTGCACTTTCAACACATTCCTTATTCTAACCTACAAATTAACAGACCATTATTATAGCATAGTAATTTAGAGAGATCAAACCTTGGGTTGCCTCCCAAGAAGCTCCTTATTTAACGTCGTGGCTCGACGCGAGCTATCAGTCAAGCTTCATTACTAGGGTTAGACCTAAAGGTACTAGGCAACCCTCATTTTTCTTTTCTGGTTGAGATGGGGCAATGTGTGGTCCAAGAGGTCTTCGATTAATTTGATTGATCTTGAGTGACAACCACTCATCTGATTCAGCACATCCACACTTTCCTTCATTTTCTCTAGAATTCTATCTTGGTCATGAAACTTTTGGAGAATGATAAATAGCGTATCCTCGATACATTTATTTTCATTGATCTTAGACCTTTCTCCCTCATGAGGGGGCATGTACCTCCATTGGCAGTTGCACTGGTTTTCCACCTCTGAGATTTTGGTGGCCAAGTCATTCAGCTGAGTTACCAGTGCCGATAACTTGAAGTCACCCTCGACTTCTTGATATGTCTCAGCCGACTTGTCACCATTTCCCTCAGCCATGCTCAGGATGCCTGCATACAACAACAACTCAAAAGAAAACAAAACTAAAAATAAAGTTAGTAAGCTACAAATTCAAAAAGAAAAAATCATCTTAGACCAAAAACTTTCACGTAACACCACTACCCGCATCGCCGGCATTTAGAATTTTCTTAATCAAGAACAGAACTTCCGATGCAAGTGTCTACGATAATGCAATAGTATAAAAAGATAACTAAGGGTTGGGTTCAAGTTCCAACTTAGTGGGCATGAAAATTTGTTGTAAAATGCAAAAGTGCAAAATCTAACCGTAGCGAAAGACTTTGGCGAATGAAAAAATTGTAAATTAAAGGGTAACGCAAGCGTCAAATATCAAATGGAGGTTTTCTCACAAGTAAGTAAAAACCACAAATTTAACAAAGAGATCTAAGAAATGAAAGGGGGATTCTTTGGATGTGAGTGGAATACGGGATAGACTAAATCATTGGGTACATGCTTTTGATAGAGAACTCGTGGAGTAATTATGAGTAGGCTATACTTTAAGGGGGATAAGCTCTCTCTCTCTCGCAACTTACGCCGTTTCAAATGGGTTCTACTCGGACACCAACTTGCCGTATGAAAAATATCCTCCACCTTAACCCACTCACTCTCAAGAGATGAGTGTGTGGACATGGGACTAGGGTTTACTCTCTCGAGCTGAACCTCATGTCGACCCACTCGCACTAGCCATCAATTCAGTGTTCTTAGTTTTACGACCTCTCGAGCAACACGAAAACACATAGATGAGATTATATCTGAAACTACAACCTCATCATGTTCATCCACAATCACTAACGAAATCACATTTAAACTACAAATGGACTATCGACAAGCAAGACCCAACAACTAATCTAACCCATATTCACAAAATTATAACCCAAGAATTGGGGTTTTAGCTACGCTTGTAAAAGAGATAAAGACGTATACCAATATCAGTTTCAATCAATGGGTATGCAAGATTATGTCTTAAAACAAGCCAAAAGTGAAGAATCCAACAGACCCAAATCTAATTTCTTGAAGATGAAACCCTTGAAAGCTCCAAGTTCTTTGGAACGTTCTCCAAAATTTACATAGAATATCTCCCAAAATCTGTCTCAAAATTAATAATCTAAAAATTAGGTAAAATTCGCGCCTAGGAGTGAAAACTAAACTGGTATTTATAGTTTTCAGAAAATTTTATCCGAAGGATCTTTCAGCGACATTAGTAAGAATCACCGATGCATTTGGCGATCTGCCCTTTGGTTTACCTCGTCACCTTTCATCAGTTGCCTTCAACATCTTTGTGTCCTAGATAATTGAGCGATGTAGCACTGCTTCACGGAGTCGTTGGGGGATACGCCTACTGCTCCTTTCACCGCCGATTTTCTCCTTTCCTTCAGGGCTCAGCAAACTGTAACAGAAGGAGAATATGCGATCTGTTGGCGATTCATCGAATGGGTTCGGCAATTCACGGATCTTTTTTTCTTCATTCTTTTGGGTTCTTTTTACTCCTTTTTGCCAAGTAGTGTCCATGTTTTCCCTCAAACATCAAATACCTGAAACTTAAAGGTTTTCATCAGATATCGGGATAAAACATGCATTTGAGGACACAATTTCTCTTAAAATATTGCCCTAAATGAGTCCAACTTATGGACTCATCAACACCCGCAACTTAATCTTTTTCTTGTCCTTAAACAAGATCAAGTTCAACCGTTCAAAAAGGGTGTCTCGAACAGGGCTACACAAGACTTAATCAATAATAAACACAACAAGACTCAATTTACTTATGCAAATATCAAATGTTCAGGGTGTTTACTTGAAGTCATGCTCGGCTTCTTGATTTGTCTCAGCCGACTTGTCGCTGTTTACCCCAACCATGCTCAGGGTGCCTGCATACAACTACAACTCGAAATAAAACAAAACTAAAAATAAAGTTAGTAAGCTACGAATACCAAATGCAAAATTCGTCTTAAACCAAGAACTTTCACGTGCCACCACTCCCCGGAAGCGGCACCATTTTGAAGTTTCCGTAATCAAGGACAGAACTTCCGATGCAAGTGTCTACAATCATGCTATAGTTTACAAACCCAACCAAGGGTTGGCGTCGAGTTCCAAGGGAGTGGGCGTGCAAATTAGTTGTTAAGTGCAAAAGTGTTAAAGTGAATCGTAGCTAAAGACTTTGGCGAATGAAAACATTGTAAATTAAAGGGTGACGCAAGTGTCAAATATCAAATGGGGGCTTTGTCACAAATAAGTAACAACAGAAAAATTAACAGAGAGATCTAATAATTGAAAGAGGGATTCTTGGGATGTGAATGGAAAATGGGATAGGCTAAATCATTGGGTACATGCTTTTGATAGAGAACTCGTAGATTAATGGTGACTACGCTAGACTTTAAGGGGGATAATATCTCTCTCGAGCAACTTACCCTGTTGCAAGGGGGCTCCTCTCGAACACCCACTTGCTGCATGAAGAACAACCTCCGCCTTAACCCACTCAGTCTCTGGAGCTGAGTGTTTGGACATGGGACTAGGTTTTACTCTCTCGATCTAAACCTTATGTCGACCCACTAGCATTGGCCATCAATTTAGTGGTCTTAGTTTTACGACCTTTTTCTCGAGCAAACTGAAAACACATATATGAGATTATATTTGCCACTACAACCTCATTAAGTTCATCAACAATCACTAAAGGAAATCACAGTTAAACTACAAAGAGAATATTAGCAAGCAAGACCCAACTACTAATCTAACACGTATTGACAAAATCACACCCTAAGAATTGGGGTTCCCGCTACGCATGTAAAAGATATAAAGTCATATACCAATTTAAATTTCAATCAATGGGTATGTAAGATTAAGTCTTAAAACAAGCAAAAAGTGAAGAATCCAAAACACCCAAATCTAATTTCTTGAAGATAAAACCCTGAAAGATCCAAGTTCTTTGAAACCCTTCCCAAAATATAGAGAGAATATCTCCCAAACTCTGTCTCAAACTTAATAATCTAAAAACTAGTTGAAACAAGGTAAAATTGACTACTAAGAATAACAACTGAACTAGTATTTATAGTTTTCAGAAAATGTGCTCCGAAGGATCTTTCGGTGACGTTAGTGAGAATCGCTGATGTATTCGGCGATCCGCCCTTTGGTCTACTTCATCATCTTTCATCAGTTGCCTTCAGCATCTTTGTGTCCTGAATAATTGGGTGATGTAGCATTGCTTCTCGGAGTCGTTCTGCGATACGTCGACTGCTCCATTTCACCGCTGATTTTCCCCTTTACTTCAGGGCACAGCACACTGGAACAAAAGGTGAATATGTGATCTATTGCCGATTCACCGAATAGGTTCGGTGATTCGCGGATCTTCGTTTCTTCATTCTTTCGGCATCTTTTTGCTCCTTTTTGTCGAGTAGTGTCCTTGCTTTGCCTCAAACATCAAATACCTGAAACTTAAAGGCTTCCATCATATATCGTGATAAAAAATGCATTGGAGGACGTAATTTCTCTTAAAATATATCCCTAAATGAGTCTATTGTGTGGACTCATCAATCCCCTTTTGTCTGCACCCTTGACCCTTAATTACACTATAACTTTCGCCGGGCTAATTCTTGCTCACCGAAAATAGTCGACCATTCATCGAAAGTCCCTTCCATCGCCGAATTACCAACAATTTTTGAGATCTTTGAGACAATTCTTTCGGTGAGCTCAATCTAGCTCTCCAAAGAGATTCAGCAACTCGCCGATTAGTTGAGCTAGTCTGTCTGCAACTATTTTTCTGTGTTTCTGCCTATATTGTTCTAACTCTTTTCGCTATTTTTGCAGACATGGCTAGACCAAAGGTTGCTGGTAGGGACATGCCACCCCGAAAAAAGGCAAAAGGGTTAAAAATTAATGAGGATGCAACTACATATACGGCCAAAGCCACCAAACTTCCCACAACTGGTGGGAAAGGCAACGAAACAGGCAAGGCACCTGTGTCACCGTAAGCCAGCTTCGATAGTGATGGTATCTACTCCACGAACCTCACTACTTCTAAGAGTAAGGGTGAGCATCAAGAGCATCATACTGTAGCTTCTGAGGATGATGAGCTAGTAGCAGCACAGAGGGTTGAGCTGCAATTAAAAAGGATGAACAATCTGTCTAGGATCAAGACTCCTCAGCCCACCACTACTCCTCCAGTTCCAGAGCAAGTTGTGGTCCTAGCACCACCAGTACAGGGTCCTCCTTCTAAGTCTATGAACATATTAAAGATTGAGGGGCTTAGGACGATCATTGAGGAGAAACGTCTGTCTACTGATGGGTTCATCGACAAGTACCCAGAGATTATGAGATGTTTGAAGTGTCAAAAGTTCCAGATTTTCACTGAACCTCGTGTCTCGTATATTCTTAATTTGGTCCGGGAGTTCTACACTGCTTATGGGGCCTTGATACCACAGAGAAAGGAGTAGGCAGCAGCATTTAAACTGGTTGATTATGTAGTTGTCCGGCAGAAGAGGGTGTAGTATGATTTTATTGCCATCAATGCTATCCTAGAGTGGACAATGAGACTTAAAGATGACTACATGCATATGATCAGAACAAAGACGCTGGACAACATGAATAAGTTGTTAGCTCCACTGACATCTAATGGCAGTCTGAACTGGTTGAAGGCAGGGGCTCCAATAGAAAAGAAAGGCCTGGATGTAGTTGCGAAGTTCTTGTTTGGCTTCATCAACAATACTATCATGCTATGCCAGAACAAGTCAATTCTTCACCTTTCCAAGGCAGCCTGTCTACCCTGCATCATTGATGGGACAAGGATCAATCTGGCAATGATTATGGCACAAGAGATGATCATGAGGTCCAAGCAGCACCAGACCTCACTTTCTTTCCTAGTGTTGATCACCGAGTTGTGTTGACGGGCTCGGGTTCCTAGAGATGCAAAGAAGGATGTGGAAGTGATTCTCATATCCGCTACTAATATCCGGAGGATTGAGGCAGAATAATTAAAAGATCATGTGGAGAAGAAGAAGGCAACCGTAGTGGACTCTTCCCTAGTTATGGACATAGATTTGCTACCTGCAGAGGAGTTTTTGCTTACTCTGGCCTCTAGGTCTTCAGGTACCTCTAGAGATGCCCCTTCTAACTCCCCTAGTTCCTCTGTTGTTGTTGTTTCATGGACACCGCACACTTAAGCCGCATTACTCCGAATGGGGTGGCTAGCCCATTCTGTCGATTGTCGCGTTGCCAAATTTGAGGCCTCCATCCAGGCAAGATTCAGCCTGCCCTAGCTGATGTTATGACACCATTGATCGCTACCATTAAAGCCCTTACGGGTAGGATAGCGATGTGTGAGCATGGCCAAGGGGCCACCGATAAGGTGATGACTCTAAAAGATGCTATTTTTGCATGACGGAGTGATGTGGATCAACTGAAGTCCACTGACATGTCCCTGATTTTTTGGATGGTGGAGATCGCAGATGTACAAGATATGCCTCCGGCTACAACCGGAATGAGGTTAGAGTTGAGGAGACAGTTGATCCCAATTCAAAGGCGGAGCCAGATGAGGAGATTCTCGAGGTTGCAGAGGAGGTTTCATATGACGGCCTTACAAAGACTGAGGAGGCCATGATCGATGCAGTTGTGCAGACCTCCTTTGCAGATTCCCCTTTGACTGACCTTACTAGAGCTGATGATAATGTGGACTTGACTCCTGGTAATAAGGCCCGAGATCAAAGTAGTACACCAGGCACTAATGGCCAGACAAATGGAGTGACTGTTTAAACAGGACCCCTCTTTACCTCCCTCTACGTCTTAATATTATTGACTTGTGCATATTATTTTTCTTGCATTTGAGGACAAATATTTTTATTTGTGGTGGGGTGAGGCCCACTTTTTGTGAACTTTTAATTATGTTTTGTTTATATATTGGGTTTTAGAGCTATAAATTGTGTTTCATTATTTTTGTAGACGATTGAGTTTGTGGTTCCTTGATTTTTAATTGACAATGATTGTTTGACCCTTCCGAAAAAATTGTGTCACCTATTGTTTTTGTTTGAATGTGGTTGTTCTCGTGCAAATTTGAGTATCGATCTTGATTAATACTGATGACTTGAGTAGTGCTCATAATCAAACAAAAATGAATGTGCGGCTATGATGAAGCCAAATGAAGTTTCATAGACAATGTGTGAACTTTTTGCATCTCGTTGTGACTAGCTAAGTATCAAATTGAGTCACTTTTGATGAACATTGCACACTAGAAAAAGTGTGGAGTAATGTTTGACATTGGTTTCAATGCCTTGTGTGATGAGCTTAACGTGAACCATGTGTGATGACAACTAAAATTTGCCCCGTTGGTCCACTTGACTAACTGATGCAATCTTTTGATATAATCTTAGGCAAGTTTGAAGAGTATGAAAAAATTTGACATTATACCTATTTTTGTTGCCTACCTTGTGAGTGTGTGAACTCCGCTTGAACACCCTTTGATCCTTAACCTTTTCTTGGAAGAAACTTGATGTAATTGTGACTCTTTCTTGATCCATTACCCATAATCCTCATGATTTGTGGTTTCTTTGTATAGCCAACTTAGCCCTAAAGCCTAAGTTGGGGTTGTGGTAAAGAGAGAAGGTAAATCAAGAAATGCAAAGGAGTCCCCTTGACCCATGATTTTGAGAAATATGGAACCCCTTCATATAAAAACAGATAAAAAAAGATGAAAACAATGAAAAAGTATGGAATAAAGTTGTGAAAATGCAAAGAAAATGGGGTTCCTAACAGTCCATGGAGTGTGGAATAATGAGGTGACTTGTGAGCACGAATGAAAATGATGAAGGAAAGGAAAGAATGTGTTGCTACAAGCCATGAAAAGACCCTTTTTTTATCTTGAGTAAGCTGAAACAAGTGTTGATTGGAAAATACGGGAAAACCTATGGGTTAGATCATGCATTGTATTCATCGTTGTGACTTAGTATTGCATTTGATTCTAGAGCTTTAAATTGTTGCCCCTTGTGTGTGAATATGGAATCATTATTCGTGTGAGGGCATTTGAGTATCGTTGTTGAGCTTGAACTTTCATTTGAAGCAAGTATTGTGAGCTTGAGAATCTTCGATTATGGTGAGTCACAACTTGAATATTTAAGTGCACAATTGATCTTTGCATGAGTAATATGAGTCTTTTTATGTGCATTGATGATTGAGTCTTGTGTAGTACTGTTTGAGATATCCTTTTTGAATTGCTGAACTTGAGTTTTACTTGAGGACAAACAAAAGTTTAAGTTGGGGGTGTTGATGAGTCCACGATTTGGCCTCATTTAAGGCTCTATTGTAACAGATTTAGTGTCCTCAAATGCATATTTTGTGCCAATAACTGATGAAAATTCGTGATTTTTAGGTATTTTAATTGAGGAACAAAACATGGACGCTAATAAGCAAAAATGAACAAGGTAGCTGAAAGAACGAAGAAAAGAAGGTCTGACGATCGCCTAACCCATTGGGCGAGTCACTAAATGACCATGATCTCACCTAAAGTTCCAGTGTGCCAAGCTCTGAAGGAGAAAATCAAGTCGGCGGTAGAAAGGAGCATTGATCGAGTCTCCGAACAATTCCTCGATGCAACGATATATCTCCCAAAGTTACAGAACTTGAGGTTGCTGAAGTCCAAAGAAAAAAAGGCGATGGAATTGACCAAAGAATGGATCGGCGATCCTGACTTAGTGTGCCGAATGGTCCTTCGCAACACATTTTTGGCGACTATAAATACATTTTTAAATTCTTAGTTCATTATCATGTTTTAATTAAAGAAATATTTTTATCAGTTTCGAAGTTGAGAGCTTAGGACTGAGAGTTTTGAGACAATATTTAATTAGCTTTGAAGATTTGAAGATTTCCATTTCTGGGAAATTGGAAGTGGGTGTTGAAGATACTTCATCTTAAACCTCTGTAAAGACAGTATTAATCTTACCCAGTAGATGGAAACACAATTTGGTAACAATTTTTATCTTTTTATGATGTCTAGATAAAACCCTAATTCTTGGGGTATGACTATGTGATTATGTGTTGAATTAGCTGTTAGATAATGTTAATTGATAGTTTAAATGTTGTTTAAAAGTGATTTCATTCATTAATTTTTTCTTAATCTAAAGGGTTGTAGTTGCAAAGGATACTCTACCTTCGTGTTTTTGGCTTGCTCGAGAGAGGTTCTAAAACAAAGATTACTGAATTGATGGTCTATGGGTATTGGGTTATCGTAGGTTCAGCAAGAAAGAGTGAATCCTAAACCCTTTTCGATACATTCAGCTTGAGAGAGTGAATAAACTAAAGCGTAGGGTGTTCTTAATTGTTGCTTATTGGTGTTCTAGAGAAACTAATTTGATTCAGGGTAAATTGTTAGAGAGAAAGTTTATCCCCACTAAAGTATAGATTATTTACTGATTTACAGCGATTTACTATTAATTGTAATTACCCATTTGTCTAACTTAGCACATAATCCAATCACATCCCAAAAACCCATCTCTATACTTGTTATTTAGAATTATTTGTTAATGTATTTGATAATTACAATCAAAACCCCCCATGTTATTTGACACTTGTGTAAACCCAAACTTGAACCATGCTTCTATTCGTAAATATTTTTACCTATGATTGAATTGAACATATTCAGGCTTGTCTATTGATTCCCAAATACGTACCACTCTCTGTGGGATTCTACCCCAACTCACTTAGTTGGGTTATAT
This sequence comes from Solanum gracilifrons, assembly GCA_029582605.1. NCBI lineage: Eukaryota > Viridiplantae > Streptophyta > Magnoliopsida > Solanales > Solanaceae > Solanum > Solanum gracilifrons. The sequence goes on along the minus strand of JAJOOH010011847.1, from coordinate 13,848 downwards.
TACTAACTAACGATCATTGACATTTCGTATTGGATGAAGTGTCTTTGAAACATTATTAATCACCCGTCGAAAGTTATAGTTCATTTTAGGTGTTAGGGGCGCAGAAAAGGCGATCAAGAAGGACTTTCGGCGAGTCGCCGAGTTCACTTTGCGAACTCAACCTTTTCGCCAAAAGTTACAAAGCAAAACTCAAGATTTTCAAGAAATTAAAAGCGATCTAGGGGGATTCGGTGAACCCCCGAGTGTTTTGGTGAGCTTGACCTAGCTCGCCAAATTGGCCAACGTGCCTACTTTCAACCCTAACTTCCAACTTTAACCCTATAGCCCCTGAGAACAAAAATCAAAACATGCACCCATTCAATTAGTCCTAGACACATTACATCCATGCCCCCGGGATACTCAGACTTCTTCCAATTAGGCCAAATTCGTCTATTTGACGACTTTTGCCCTTAAGAATGACGTCATTTGCTCCATCACTGGGCAAAATACGTTATTTAGCATAAATGCAGGTTACTTAGACTTCACCCAACTAGACCCAACATCATTTTAGCACAACCCAACAATTTTAATCAATTTTAAGGCACAAAATATTTGGGAAATCAACAATATTGGCATTCTAGGCATGATATTCAAATCAAAATAGGTACAAACATATGCAATTATGATTCAGAGAGGCCCAACACACTTCACCAAGATAGAATCAATTGCAAATGAGTTTAACTAACTAAATAAGGATTCGGGGTTTCGAAAAACAACCCCAAAACCTGAATAATAAAATTGTAAACCTAGGCGGCAAAGAATCCAACTCCGAATACACAATCAACGACTAATACGAGATAAGAACACAAGAAAATAGGAAAATATAGTACGGGTTCGAGTTTGGAAAGTTGAAAAGTGAGGTAATGTGAATGATTTTGAACTTTTGAACTTCTGGCCTTTAAAACCTGAATAAGGTATGTGCTCACTGACCCACTCGGTAAAACACAGAGCGGGCACATACCTTGCTGAGTTTTACAGGACCTCCAGTTAATGTGGGGTCCAAACGACGGACAAAATCAGAATCGCCTACTAGTTTAGCCTTATGCCAATTTGCTCTTGGGATCACCGAGTTTTACACACTATAATTTAAAAATGTCTTCAGTGCAACAACATTCTGAGTCGGGCTCACCGACCTCTTCGGTGAGTCGCCGACTAGACTTATTCTCGCCAATCTGTTCTTTTCAAGCACATTCCACACTTTAACCTGCACATTCAACACACCATTATTTCAAAATTGAAAAGGAAAGAAAATCAAAGTCGTGGCAAGACTCAAGTCCTCACTCAAACTTCCTTCTCGGGGTTTACCATAGTATCACTAGGGAACCGCCCTTGTTGTATCAAGTTTAAATGTGATGAGATATATCCCATTTGGGTCTCCAACTGTTTGATCGAGATGGAATGAGAGGTAACTGTCTAGCTAATAGTTGACACATCTTCCTTTATCTCTTTCAAAATCTTGTCCGACCCCTCAACTTCGTTGAGAATATGAGAAAGCATATCCTCAGATTGACCACACTCTGAATCCTTTGGCTTTCGGCACTCATGGGGAGGAACATATCTTTCCTTCTCCCCGTCTCTCTCATTCCAAATGGGGTTACGATCCCTACACTCTCAATCACGATCCTTCTAACCTTCATCCCTGTTCAAACCTTGGTTACTACTTGTGTTGGGTAGTTTGAATGCTAACCACCACCTTGGTTGGCTAAGAAATTCACCTCTTCATTGTACAAAACTTCAAACTTGGCCTCATTAGGATTAACACACCCGACACCCATAACATTGACACTTCGAGCAGCAGATCCCATGACATTTTTGGACAAAATGTCCAGTTGTGTGATGATCTTTGCCATGTTCTAATCCCTCTCTTTGTCGTTTTCAAGCTATTCCTTGGTCAATTTAAACGTGAGAAGGGAGACCTGATCTTCGCTGGTGTACCAAGCACGATAAATTGTAGTCATACAATCCAAAAGTTCAGCTGCTATAATGTAAGGTTGTTGTATCAAACCTCCTGTAGAAAGTTGGTCAACTACACCCTTGTTCACCGAATGAAGACTTCGGTAAAAATATTGTAGGAAAACGTTGTCGGGCAAACCATGAGTGGGGCATTGCAGCACCAACTTCTTGAATTGAAACCAAGTTTCATGTATTGGCTCACCCTCCAAATTCTTAAAGCTTTGAATGTTTTCTGGAACCGTCATCCTCTTCGAAGGAAGGAAAAATCACACTTGAAATGTGGTGACAAGCTCTTCCCACAAAGTGATTGATTGTCATGGAAATTCAACTAGCCACTTACATGTTTCTCCCATTAAAGAAAATGGGAATAACCTCAACCGGAGAAATTCCTCGGATATGTTCTTAAAGGAGAACGGCCCGCAAACATCAACTAAGTTTCTAATATGGTCATGAGGATCCTAATGAGCAAACCAACCAAACAGCCCCTTCAGTTGCAAGAGCTGTAGCATAGTGCTATTAATGTGGAACACAATGGTCCCTTCAACCAGCGGCAAGCGAATGGCACCAATTCAACCCATAAGATTAGGGTCATTAGCATTCGACTCATTGACATCGTTGAAGTTGCCGATGTCATCTTGGTGGCCCACTTGGCTACCATTGCATCCACTCACAGTCATACTTTCTGTTTCAAAACACAAACAAGCAAACCAAACCTAAAAATAAGTAGATTCAACTATAACTAACAAGAACAAAATTTAACTTAACTAAAGATTCTTAGCCAGCCCCACTCCCCGGCAGCGGCACCATTTTGATTATTGTTTCAAGGACACTTCATCAAGTTCTAAGCGTCAATGATCGTTAGTTAATCTAATAACCCAACTAACTGACTTGGAATCTAATCCCACAAGGAGTGGTACGTGTTTAAGATTCAAGAGTAAAGTGTAAACATGCTCAAGTCAATCATAGGAATAGACATTTATGATTAAAAACATAATTCAAATTAAGGGGTTGACACGAATGTCAAAAAACAAGGGGGTTTGGTTTTAATTATCAACTACAGAACCAACAAATAGTACGAAATAACAACTATGAGAGGCGTTCTTAGGATGAGATTCGATTATATAATAATATAGACAAATGGGTAATTACAAATGTTAGAAAATAGTTGTAAATGAGTGAATAGGCCAGACTATAGAGGAGGTACACTTTCTCTCAAACAATTTACCCCGAAACTAGTTAGTTTCTCTCGATAAACAAGAAATTAAAATAAGAAGAACCTACACCTTATTCTATTCACTCTCTCGAGCTGAATATGTGGAAAAGGGTTTAGGATTCACTCTCTCGAGCTGAACCCATGAAAACCCATTACCCACAGACAATCAGTCAAGAATCTTTGTTTTAAAACCTCTCTCTCGAGCAAGCCAAAAACACAAAGGTAGAACTGAATTTGCAACTACAATCCTTTAATTTTAACCATAATTAATGATTGAAATAACTTCTAAACAACATTGAAACTAACAATTAGCAATACCAACAATCTAAATCAACCCATAATTGCATAATCACACCCCAAGAATTGGGGTTTTAGCTAGATATCATAAAAAGATAAGCACCGTTACCAATTTGTGTTTCCATAAACTAGGTTAGATTAATTTCGTCTTTACAAAGGTCCAAATTGAAGAATATCAAAGACCCACTTCTAATTTCTCAAAAATGGAAAACTTCTATTCTCAAAGCTAAAGAAAACTTGTCTTAATACTCAGAGTTCAACAACTGATTCCAAAAATTAATTCAAAGGTATGATTTCGTACTAAACTAAATGTTTGAAAATGTATTTATAGTCACCAAAAATATGTTGCGAAAGGCCATTCGCGGGCTCACCAATCAGCTCGGCGATCTACCCTTTGGTTTGTTCCATCACCTTTTTGCTTTGGCCTTCAGCATCCTCAAGTTCTGTAACTTTGGGAGATCTAACACTACATCTTGCGACCACTCAGTGACACGCCGACTGTTCCATTCTCTAACGAATTTGATTTTCTCCTTCAAGGCTTGGCACAATTGAACTTTAGGCGAGATGGTGGCCATTCAGCGAGTCGCCAAAGGGACTTGGCGATCACCAAGCCTTCATTTCTTTCCTCTTTTAGCTCGCTTCGGTACTTTTTGCAAAGTAGTGTCCATGATTTGTGCCTCAATCCAAATACCTAGAAATCAAATAAGCATTACAGGATACTAAATCTATCCAAATAAGTATTTGAGGATACTAAATCTATCTAAATAAAACGCTAAATGAGTCCAAATCGTGGACTCATTAATGGGTACATGAAATTTCATCCTAAATATATGTAATTCTATCAATTCAATCACAAACAATCATAATCCACTCAATTGGATCAACATTCACCAGAAGCCACAACATTAGAAGAAACCCTATCTAGAGTTGGGGAAATTCTTCTTTAAATTGTGGAATTCTAGGGGACTGCATCGGAGAAAGGATCTCATGGATGAAAAGCCATCATACCTTAGCCATAATACCTACAAAATTTTGAAGATTGGGACACTTGACCTTGACATAGTTCAAATTTCTTCCTTCTTCTTCCAACTTCTAGAGAGAGAATATTTGAGAGGAGTTTTGGGTTTTCTTTTTTGTATTGTGAGAATGACTTGAATGGGGGATTTTCAGGGTTAATAATATTTATATTGGTGCTTTAGACTTAGGAAAAATGACAAAAAATTAATTTGATGAAAATCGGAAAATACCCTTAAGTCCCTAAAATAATTGTCCAGTCCTAACCCATGAGACCATGACCGATGGACCATGGATGGACCTACCGTCCATCCTGGTCAGTCGTCGTCTGGTCCGTCCTAGACCAATGGACCTGAATGACCACTAAGATGGGATGAAGGGTACGGTTGTGTAAAATTAATGAAAGTTGTAAACTAAACTAGTGTCTAACATGAAACTAGTAGGCTAAGTTAAAACTTGACGTTAGGGTTAGAGACTTGAATGTACCTTCCCATAACTTAAGATTTCATGTTTTAAAGTTAAAAGGTCAAGACCTAAACCCCAAGGACCAACCATGGCTCCTTGAGAAAAATGCCTAAAAAGCAGCATTGGCATTGACCCAAGAAGGCACCTAGGCCCCTAGGTCCACCCACGACCCGTAGGTGGGGTAGTGGGTCCAGCCCCCGAAAAACCAATTTGCAGATCTTTCACCACGGACCTGTAGGACAGCACCTGAATCCACTCACGGACCGTGGGTCCTAGGTCGTATGTGACACCTGAAACTACCTTTTGGCAGTTAAGGTTAGGGTTTTTTTTTGTAAATTCCTTTTTATTTAATGGTTAAGTGGTGTCATTTTAAGCTTCTTTAAACACCTATATAAGTATTTTTGCCACCTAAAATAACCCATCTAATAACGTAATCCATAAATCCCCAAATCAAATCAAAACCTCTCCAAATGTTTTTCTTACTAGAACCTCCATTGGAGAAGAAGAAGAAGTTGAAGTTTAGGGCTCAAGAACTCATATTTTATACCCAAATTCGCGAAGAATCTTCCTCTAAAGTATGGTAGTTTTGATTCATGGTTTACTTTGATGAAAATTTCTAACGACTTTGAAAAAAATGTATTTCCACTCTTTATTGTTCTTTAGTTATGTGATGATGATATGCTAAGTGTCATACTTGGAGCGCTTTCGGGGTTCCATGTGCCATGTTACATCTAGGGGGTACCCTTGGATCATGGGAAACTTAGTAATCAGAGCAAAAGTTTAGAATGGTTATAGGATGATGTCACATAAGCCAAGTCTAGTAGAGTCTTGTTCATGAGTGTGAAGCACGCCACATTTATGAGTGAGAGGCTATAAGATGTTAGGAAATTTCACTTCTTTCATTACTCTTGAGACGTACCTTAGAGTTTAACTCAATAAAAGTCCCTTTCCTAACTCTTCTCTTGTGTCTTCAGGAAATGAATACACGGGCCCAAATGCTAGAAGGGTGGAGGAGAAGATTATGAATCAAGGAGTTCCTCAAGGTAATCAAATTCCTTATGTTAACTAAGATCTGGTTGACCTCGTGGTTAAAAATGTGATCCATGCGGTTTTTCGATCTACTATCCAAATGCTTGCTCAAGCTATGACGGCTCAAGACAATAGAGATGTTGGGCCCGGTGTGAACGCTAATGTCAATATCATGGCGTCTAGATTGAGGTATTTTACAAGAATGAATCCTCCCAATTTTCTTTGTTCAAAGGTGGAAGACGATCCCCAAAGTTTGTTGATGAGTTTTGTAAGATACTTGGTGCTATGGGGTTATCTTCGGAGGAGAAGGCGGAGCTACCCACGTACCAACTAAAAGATGTAGATCAAATTTGGTATGAACATTTGAAGGGTGAGAGGCCACTAGGAGCGGGTACTATAAATTGGGAGGTGTTCAAATAAGCAATCCTTGATAGGTTCTTTCCCCTATAGTGAAAGGGAACAAAAAATGCAAGAGTTTATAAACCTTCGACAAGGGGGTATGAGTGTGATAGAGTATTCTCTTAAGTTCACCCAATTATCAAAATATACTCCAACCTTAGTGGCGGACTCAAGGGCTAGAATGAATAAACTTGTGATGGGAGTGTCCGACTTGGTTGAAGAAGAATGTTGTACGGCAATGCTCCATATTGACAAGGATATCTCAAGGCTCATGGTATATGCTCAGCAAATTGAGGAGTCAAAACTCAATAAAATTAATAGGGAGGAAAAGAGGTCTAGAACCGGTGCAAGGAACTTCTACAATGCTAAGCCCGATGGGCAGGGTCCGCAAAGGTTCAAGTAAAGGTTCTCCATCCAAGGCTCCTCTAATGCTTCCACAAGGATCAACAAAGATAGGGTGCCTGAACCTAAATCTAAAGGAGGCAACAGTGGTGGTTCCAATGTTACAAGGCCTAATTATGCAAAATGTGGAAGAAAATGCTTAGTTGGATCGGATGGGAGCTATAGTTTTGGAAAGAGTGCACATAAGATGAGAGATTGTCCAACAGTTGCGGCAAGGGAAAAAGAGGGCAAGCAAGCTTCTCAAAGCAGTGCAAACTCCAATGCCCAAAAGGAAAACTGCTTTTTTGCTCTCCTATCTTGGGATGACCGAGAGAGCTCCCTGGATGTGGTAACCGGTATGTTACAAGTCTTTTCTATTGATGTATATACGTTTTTAGATCCCGGTGCCACTTTGTCCTTTGTGACACCTTTTTTGCCATGAAATTCGAAATACTCCCCGAAGTGTTAAGATTTTTTTGGTTTCTATCTCGGTTGGTGACTCGGTAGTGGAAAAAAGAGTTTATACAAGTTTTCCCATTTCATTGTCTCATAAAGTCACCTTATTGGATTTAGTGGAGTTAGGCATGCTTGACTTTCCAAGGTGGTAAAATTCCAATTTCCAAATGAGTCTATTTTACAATAGAAAAGGGGCTATTCTATCCTTTGAGGTCAATTTGTTTCTTGTCTCAATGCTAGGAAAGTGATCTCTAGAGTGTGCATTTACCATAATTTAAAGGTGATGGATATTAAGTTTGAAACCCCTTAGTTAGAGCTGATACCCGTGGTGAATAAATTTCCAAAAGTCTTTCCCATTGACTTGCCCGGCATTCCTCCTGTTAGAATGGTTCCGGCTGAGTTACAAGAGAAATTAAGGGATTTGTTAGCCAAGCGATTTATCTAACCGTGTATCTCTCCAGGGGGTGGTCCAGTGTTGTTTGTTAGGAAGAAGGATGGGTCTCTTTGAATGTGCATCGATTACTGCTAATTGAACAAGGTAACCGTTAAGAATAAATATCACCTTCCGAGAATCGATGACTTGTTTGATCAAATCCAAAGGGCTAGCTACTTTTCAAAAATTGACCTTCGTTTGGTCTACCACCAACTTACTGTGACAGGAAATGATATACCCAGAACGACTTTCCAAACTTGGTAGGGGCATTATGAATTCCTTGTGATGTCATTTGGTGTAACAAATACCCAGGCGACATTTATGGGTCTAATGAATAGAGTGTTTAAGCACTACCTTGACTTGTTTTTGATCATGTTTATGATGAGTCCACAAATTTGACTTATTGAGGGCTATAGTTTAATAGAAATTGTGTCCTCAAATACTTATCCTATCTCAATATTTGATGAAAACCCTTAAGTTTCAAGTATTTGAAGTTTGAAGGAAAGCATGGATACTACATCGCAAAAAGGAACAAAAAGGCTGAAAAGAACGAAGAAATGAAGGCCTGAAGATTGCCGAGCCCACTTGGCGAGTCGCCGAAGGGTCTTACTTCACCTTTTGTTCTAGTGTACTTAGCCTTGAAGGAAAGGATCAAGTCGGCATAAGCATTACCATGTCGCCTAATGACCCAGAGCACGGCGATGGTGAAGGATGGTGCGAGACAGCGATGACCTACTCCGGAAGGCGAATCGCCGAGTTGATCAGTGATTCCGACTAACAATGCCGAATGATCCGCTGCAACATAAATCTTTGAAAACTATAAAACTAGTTACAGTTGTAGTTTAAAGTGTCAAACAATTATTATAATTTTCATATAGAATAGTACTTTTTGATATTTTTGTTCTATGTTTGAGAGGGTTTGAAGACTTGAAGATCCAAGGGGTTTCATCTTTAAGATTTGGATTTGGGTCTCTTGGATTCTTAAATGTTGGCATGTATCAAGACTGAAATCTTCATACCCAGTTGAATGCGAGTTCAATTTTGTATAAATTTCTATCTCCTATATGTGGCTAAAAACCCCAATTCTTGGGGTGTGATTTAGCGAATATGGGTTAAGATAATTGTTGGATATTGCTTGCTGATAGGTTTATCGTAGTTTAATTGTGATTTCATTTAGTAGTTGTGGATGAATTTCATGAATTTGTAGTTGCAAATACCAGTTTATTTATGTGTTTTCGACTTGTTCTAGAGAGAGGTCGTAAAACTAAAACTACTAAATTGATGGCCGGTAGTAGTGGGTCGACATGAGGTTCAGCTTGAAAGAGTGAATCCTAGTCTCATTCCCACACACTCAGCTCAAGAGAACGAGTGGGTTAAGGCGTAGGCTAATCTTCATGCGGAAAGTGGGTGTCCAAGAGGAACGTATTTGAAATTGGGTAAGTTGCTCGAAAGAGAGCTAATCCCCCTTTAAGATTAGCCTAGTCACAATTATTCTATGAATCTTCTATCGAAAGCATGTACCCAATAATCTACGTTAACCCGTATTCCCGTCACACCCCAAGGAGCCCCTCTCATTACTTAGAAATCCTTGTCTAATTTTTTGTTTTTACTCACTAGTGACAAAACCCCATTGTTAATTCACACTCTGGTGTCCCTTTTAATTTACAATATTTTTAATCGTTAATGTTCTTAGCTACGACTTGTTAGATCTAAATTATATTTTTCTATTAATTCTCCAAACCACTCTCTTGGGAAAGATCCCAACCCTTTGTTGGGTAACTAAACTATTGTACGATCGTAGACACTTGCATCAGAAGTTGTGTCTTGATTATGCAAACATCAAAATAGCTCTGCTGCCGGGGAATGGTGTTACTTCAGAATTCTTAGTTAGGTATAATTTTTTATTCTTCTTAGTTTTAGCTTCACTAATCTAAATAGTAGTTTTATTTTGCTTGTTTGAATATCAAAGTAGGGAAATAAAGATGGATGATCATTATGGGTACCACACGAACCATTCCCTCCTGAAACTGTTGAACATCAGGGATAACCTCCTGACGTTCAAACAAGTAGGGAATGAGACAATTTAAGAAATGTGGCTGAAGTTTCAATTAGTGCTACAACCATGCCCATCCCATGGAATGTCTGACAAGACGTTGTTCGAGTGCATCTATCGGGGTCTTGGACCCGAAATTAGGAGCATAGTCGATCAAGTTTTTGAGGGCGGTATGCTCCACCAGCCCTACGATGTTATCGCAACACTCTTTGATGGTATGGTTAAAACCAACACGGAGGCCCAAAAGAAACACGAGTGAGACACACTAGTGGCTCAAGTAGACGTTCTGTCCAAACGAGTCATGGGATTGGAAGCACAAGCCATGGAAAAGGAAAATAACTTCTTCCTTTGAGAATGTAGACACGTGAAGAAACATGAGGATGTGCAAACGGACAATGCTCTTTCTCTCATTTAGCAAAAATTTGAATAGCAAGACAAGAAGTTAAATGAGATGAAGGACAACATTAAAATGCTAAATGAAACGTCTACCTCAAACTCCATGACTATTCAGCAGCAGGATGCTTCAATCACCCATTTGATGAAAGGTCACTATCCACCATTTGTCCAGGACTCGCATAACTACAACATAGATGACTCTAAGGATGAAGAATAGTTGTTGACTTGCATCGTGTAGCGACGTTAACTAAGGTGCTTATTGGGAGGTAACCCAAAACCCACTTAATTGCTTTTTTTATTTACTAGTAAATTATTGGTGTGTTGTTTGTACAGGTTATAGTATGAAAAGTGTTCGAAAAAGTGAATGATGACAAGCAATAGATGCAATCGGCGAGTTACCAAAAGGGTCGGCGAATTCGACCTTATCCGCCATTTAACTAAGGACATTGTCAACATTGGAGTCTGTAAAATTATTGGCGAATCGCCGACCATGTCGGCGATTACCATGGAAACCACCGTTTGGACCCTCCTAGTAAACCAGAGATCCTATAAATTTCGGCAAAGAAACTAACCAGTCGGCGTTCCACCGAGTGAGTAGTTGAGCTTGACTAATGTCGCCGATTGGGAAAAAACTGGTCGGTTTTTGCAAGGCAAAGGTTTAAAAGTTTCCAATTCATTCACTATCCCTCACTCTTCATCTTTCCAAACTTACACTTGCACTCTAGTTTCTATATTTCTTGCACTTTTAGAGCATTTTAGTTGTGAATTGTGCTCGGACTTGGATTACATTTCTTCCTAGAATTTCAATCCTCTCCTTAGCGACACAAAGAAATGGGCTAGACCTAAAGTAGATGGAAGAGATATGCCACCCCGACAAACACGAAAAAAAAATATTTCAGGAAAAATACTAAGGTGATAGATCCTCCCAAAACAGATAATGAGGGCAAGAAACCTAGTGCAAGCAAGAAAACAAATCACCGAGACCCCACTATTCAATCATGGATACGTGGATTCTTCACATCTATCCACTCCTTTCTGGCGGCTCATGATTTGGACAGTCTTAGTAAGTCAGCTGCCGTTGCTCCCCCTGAGGTGACTTCAGGCACTCATGCCCAGATTTAGAGTGATAGATCAGGCACTGATGATCAGGCTGATGGAGCGACTAATTAGTCAGGATCTCATCTTTACGTCCCTCTCTGTTTCTCTTTAATTTTCATTCTGGATATTTTGTTATAAGAATCTCAAGCTCACAATAATTGTTTCAAATGTAAGTTCAAGCTGAACAAAGGTACTTAAATGCCCTCACACAAAGACTAATTCCATATTCACACACAATGGTTCAACACTTTATAGTGCTGGAATCAAAACAACTTCACACTAACAAAGATGAACACATGCATGACTTCACCCATAGGTTTGCCCTTATTTTCCAATCAACACTTGTTTTATCTCACTTAAGATAAAAAAGGGTCTTTTCAAGGCTTGTAACGGGGCTTAATGTAAAGGTATGGTCATTTAGGCTCAGTGGCTGCTATCCTCATGTAATGTGGTATGAACAACGCTTTCTTTCCTTTTCTTAATCATTGTCATTCACGCTCAGAAGGCACCCTATTTTTCACTTTCCATGGAATATCTTTGTTTCAAACTTTTTATTCTTTTTTTTTTAATCTCTCTTTTCTTTTTCTCTACTTTTTTTCTATGGAAGGGATCTATCATCCTCAAAACAATCGGCAAAAGGGGACTTCTTTGCACTTTTTGATTTACCTTCTCTTTTCACCACACCCCTAACTTAGGATTTTGGCCTAAGTTGGCTATTCAAACAAACCACATTCTATGAGTATTAAGGGTAAAGGGATAAAGAAAAGTCAAAATTTCATTAAGTTTCATCCAAGGAAAGGCTAAGGGTCAAAAACTGTTCAAGCAAATTTTACACACTCACAAGGTAGGCTACAAAAGAGGTACAATGTCAAATTGTTTCACTCTTTAAATTTTTTGGCTAAGATCATTTCAAGAGCTTGCATCACTTAGTCAACCGGATCAACTGAGAAAATCCTAGGTGTCATCATACAAGGTTCACGGTAGGCTCATCACAAGAGGCATTGACACCAATGCCAAACAAAACTCCACACTTTTGTCAGTGTGTAATGTTCATCACTAGACAGTAAATTTGATAATCGGCTAATAACAATGAGATGCAAAAAGTTCACTTGTTGCCTATGCAACTTCATTTGGCCTGATAATAGCTGCACATTAATTTTTGTTCGATTGAGAGCACTATTCAAGTCATCAATACCAGATCACAACGACACTCAAATTTAAGAAAGAACAACCACAATTACACAAAATGAAGAGATGGCAAAGAAATGCGTACAAGAACACAGAGGAATTCACTGACCACGTGCCACCCCCACCAAAACCATTCAATATTATCCCCAATCTGAGTAGAGAATGGATACTCCCAAAAATAAAATTAGAATAAAAATAAAAACAAACAAATAACGATAAAATTCTAGTATGTAAACATTTATAGCAAGCTGTCGAGGAATCTTCACTAAGCGCTCAGTTGGCTAGAAAATGAACTAGTCGCCGAATTCTTCGGGGATGAGCCCTATGATCTAAATATCGCCCTTAATTCCAGTGGACATCACTTTCAAAAAGAGAGAAATAGGTGGATATTTTTGGAGGTCGCCGAATAGGTTGATGAGTCACATAATGGACCTGGAGTATCACCGAACAATCATTGTGTTACGCTGTCAGCACTGAAGAAAAAGAGCGAGGAAAATTGGGTCACCGAATGTTCCAGAATCTTAACCCATTTTTGAACTCCATAGGGCAACCTGTGTCGTGTTCTCCAAACAGGTTCGGCGATCTGCAAACAACATCATTTTCTCGCATAATATCTTGCCCCTACAAAATGAACACACATTATTTAAAACCCTAACACTTGAGTTACCTCCCAAGAAGCGCCTTATTTAACGTCGTGGCATGACGTCGAAATTCTCTCAAGCATCTTCCAGGTACACTACCTCAAGAAATCTCTTGGTACTCGCCAAAGTATAACTTCAAGCGTTTCCCAATCACCTTAATTGCAGGTCCTTCTTGACCTTCTACTTCGATAGCACCATTTGTGAACACTTGTATCACTCTAAACGACCCTAACGATTTGGACTGGAGCTTTCCTAGAAGGAGTCTATGTTTAGAGTTGTACAGTCACACCCAGTATCCAACTTAAAAATTTTAGAATCATGCCATTTCTTCATCTTTTTCTTGTAAAGGGATAAACATCCGTAAGCCTTGAACTTTAATTCGTCTAACTCATTCAACTGCTCTACTCTCTCTTTTGAAGTCTTGGTCTAGTCCAAATTTAAAGCTTTGAATGCCAACAATGCTTTGTGTTACAATTCAACTGGTAGATGGCATGGTTTACCAAAAACTAGTTGATACAGAGACATACCGATAGGTGTTTTGTATGCGGTGCGATATGCCAATATTGCCTCATTAAACTTTCGAAACCAACCAGTCATATTGGCATTCACTGTTTTCGCCAAGATGCTTTTGATCTCCTAGTTTGACACTTCAACTTGTTCGCTCGTTCAGGGATGGTACTAAGTAGCTAGTTCGTGTCTCACTCCGTACTTAATGTGACTGTGAATCACTTGTTGCACAAGTGAGATCCCCCATCACTTGTTGCCCATTTCTGTCCTAGCTAAGTATCCCAAT
>JAJOOH010011846.1:0-25891 GCA_029582605.1 Solanum gracilifrons | reverse complement strand
ATATCGCCCTGTGAATCGATCCTTCCCTAAAGATTCATAACAGTTTCTTGGATATGGGTTGTCACTTTATTTTCTTTTATTTCTAAAAACTATCCCCACTTAACTTATACCAAATTCATTCAAAGAATAACATACTTCCCAACTCAATAATCCAGTGAAGTAATTATGGCATAAACAACTTTTTCAGTCTCACCAGCAACACTTACTGAGAATTCTTCATGAATCAATCTCATCTCAATTTGTTTGTACTATAGTTGACAGAATCATCTAATGATCTGTCCATAATCTATTGTATACCTTTTTGGCAAACCCCTAAGATCTTCTTTAGTTGCGAGAAGAGGTTGCTTCTCAACTATTACCATCTCATGGATTTCCTATTTTTTGACTTACTTCTTTCTCTTTCTGTTTTGGGGTTTTTTCCTGTGATGTGTACCTCTGTCTTTGAAGAAACAGAGGAGGGGGGCCAGTTTAGGAGTCTAATTTTTTTGGTAATCTTATTTGGCATTGTTTGTATATTGATTTTATATTCTAGCAGAGATCATTTACCTTGTGGATTTAGTTTGGTAGCATTATTTGCTGAGTTTTTGTATTTATACTATGGTCCTTGAGGATAGGACAGTGCTTTTCTTGTTATATATGTTTGAGTTCTATAAATTTGTGATGCTCCTTATCTTTATTTTGAAAATCCTCATCATTGCATAAAATCCATCTGTTTCCATTGACATGGCATTCTTCCTATTTTAGAAAATACTACAATGCTTGACACCATCAACACCATCCCCTTGATTTGTTTTTCAGTTGTTCTGTAAAACTTTTACAACTTTCAAGGTTTCAAATTCATTATTCAAATTCTAAACTCTTGATGTGATGTTTATCAAACTAGTATTGTAGCCACAACTTAAAATGTTCTCCACTACCATTGATATAGTTCATAAAGCTATTCAACGTCCTAAACTTTGTGTCCAGTTAAATTTATGTTTGTGATTGTGCACCATATTCACACCCGCATTGCTAAAACATAGACAGCCACAACCCAGTCTCTTAGTTGATGCCTTCAGATAGTTGGAGTAAAATCCTCATTGCTGCTTTGTGATGTCCATACTAAGAACTTGCTGTAAGGGTAAGATTGCTTGTTGTGTTACTTGTATGCACAATATTACTGTATTGGCCTCTTAGATATAATGCTTAAGGTGGATTATAAAACTTAACAAATTTGCATGGTGCAGTGACTTGTGCTATTGACAGCTTTTAGAGTCAGCAAAGCAATCTTATGCCAATATAGTCTACTCTCTTGAAATGGAAAATATTTAATGTGCCCTGTAGGAGATGGTCATTTCACAGGCCTGTAGTGTTTTTTCCATGTGTATATCATCCCCCTTAGCATTTATGCTTTTTTTGCTTATGCTAGTGCATGGAATGTTGTTTGATATTAAGGGGTCGTTTGGTTGGGAACAAGTTTTCCCGGGATAAGTTATTCCACCATATATATGGGATAACTTATCCATCACTAAGGTATAAATGGAGGGATAAATAGTCTCAGGACTGCCTAGTACCTCCAACCAAGCGCAGGATAGAACAATCATGCATTTTATCCTTGGGATTATTATACCTTGTCCCTCACACCAATTGACTCAAGTGTATTTGCCTAACTTTGAGTGCTGCATTTTCTTAATTTTGCTGCTTCTTTTGATGTTCAATTCCACTTCATGCTTTTCAATAATGACTCTTTCACAGGGAAGTTCAGAAAGCTTCTTTCTTAGCTTCTGGTCCACCCTGTACTAAATTTCCTTGGCGTGCTTTGTCTTTGTTGCGAATTCATAACAGAAATATTTCAGTTCTTGCTATGGCTCATCCTTCTCTGTATTTTTGTTGATTAATCAGGACACAAAAAGAACAAACACAAACAAGATTCTGTGTCAAAAAGGAAGGCATCTGCAACTGATAAGAAGGAAAAGAAACAGCCTGTTTCTGAAACTATTGAGGAGCCCACTGCTGCACGTAAAAGGCCTAAGCGAGCTGCTGCCTGTTCAGATTTTAAAGAGAAATCTGTGCATTTATCAAAAAATTCTTCAGTCATTGAAACAAAGAAGGACCATTGTGTAGAGGAAGAGGATATGGCTATTAGGTTAACTGCAGGTCTGCAAGATTCTCAACGACCCTGTAGAAGATTAACGGATTTTGTATTTCATAACTCAGAAGGAATACCACAACCTTTTGGAATGTCTGAGGTTGATGATCTATTTATCAGTGGTCTCATTTTACCACTTGAGGACAGTCTCGACAAAGTAAAAGCACAAAGAATTAGATGTGAAGGCTTTGGGCGTATTGAAGAATGGGCTATCTCTGGCTATGAAGATGGAACTCCTGTCATTTGGATCTCAACTGAGATAGCTGATTATGATTGTATAAAACCCTCAGGTAGTTATAAGAAGTTTTATGACCACTTCTTGGCCAAGGCAACGGCTTGCGTTGAGGTTTATAAGAAGCTTTCAAAGTTATCTGGAGGGAATCCTGATTTAAGCCTTGACGAGTTGCTTGCTGGGGTTGTCCGAGCGATGACTGGCATAAAATCCTTTTCAGGTGGTGTATCCATCAGGGACTTTGTCATCACTCAGGGCGGGTTCATCTATAAGCAACTTATTGGTCTGGATGATACATCAAAGAAGACTGATCAACTTTTTGTTGAGCTACCTGTACTGGCTTCCCTTAAAGATGAAAGCAGTAAGCAGGAGACACTTGCACAACCAGAGCCTATATCATCTGGTAAGGCTCTACATATTGGCCCAAAAGCAGGAAATGGAGAAGACAAGATAGATGAAACTGGTTTGGCTAATGGTCCAGCGCCAGAAGATGAAGATCTGAAATTGGCAAAATTGTTACATGAAGAGGAGTATTGGTGCTCCTTGAAGCAGAAGAAAGGCCGCAATACGTCTTCCTCATCCAGCAAAATATACATCAAGATCAATGAGGATGAGATTGCAAGTGATTATCCTTTACCTGCATATTACAAAACATCTAATGAAGAGACTGATGAGTATATCGTCTTTGACAGTGGGGTTGATACATACCATATTGATGAGTTGCCTCACAGTATGCTTCATAATTGGGCATTGTACAACTCGGACTCAAGGCTAATTTCTTTAGAACTCCTGCCAATGAAAGCATGTGCTGATATTGATGGAACCATTTTTGGGTCTGGAGTGATGACTGCTGATGATGGGTCTGGATACAATTTTGACACTGATGCTAATCATTCCTCTTCAGGTGGTTCTAGATCAGCTGAGATTGATGGAATGCCAATTTACTTGAGTACAATAAAAGAATGGATGATTGAGTTTGGGTCCTCAATGATCTTTATATCAATTCGGACTGATATGGCCTGGTATTACACTTAATTCCTTTTGAGTGATTGAATTATTTTGCAAGTACCTCCCTTTATTACGCCAATAGCTGGGACTGCTATTTCTTATATTCTGATAAACTTGACTGTTTTTCTTTTTGTGCTTTTGCTTGTGGATTTATTGTAGATGCTTTACTCATGCATATTATTTCTAATTCAGGTACAGGCTTGGGAAGCCGTTGAAACAGTATGCTCCTTGGTACGAACCAGTCATAAAGACTGCAAGATTGGCAGTGAGCATCATTACTTTGTTAAAGGAACAGAATCGTGTGGCTAGACTTTCTTTTGGAGAAGTTATTAAAAGGGTTTCAGAGTTCAAGAAAGACCATCCTGCTTATATATCATTTAATGTAGATGTGGTGGAAAGATATGTGGTTGTACATGGGCAAATTATTCTGCAGCAGTTCTCTGAATTTCCTGATGCAAGCATCAGGAATTGTGCATTTGCGATTGGTCTCTCAATGAAAATGGAAGAGAGGCACCATACAAAATGGGTGATTAAGAAGAAGAAAGTGATGCAGAGAGTTGAACAGAACTTAAATCCTAGAGCATCTATGGCGCCATCTGTAAAAAGGAAAGCTATGCAGGCTACTACAACAAGGCTAATCAACAGAATCTGGGGGGAATACTATTCCAATTACTCACCCGAGGTGTCAAAAGAGGTGGTTGATTGTGAGGTGAAGGATGATGAAGAAGCAGATGAGCAAGAGGAAAATGAAGAGGATGATGTTCCGGAGGAGAACTTGGATGTTCCAGAGAAAGCTCATGCACCTTCTACAAGAAGGCATATTAAGTCATGTTCTGACAGCAAAGAAATAAAGTGGGATGGGGAATCAATAGGTAAAACAGCTTCTGGTGAACATTTGTTTAAAAGGGCTAGAGTTCATGGACATGAGATAGCTGTTGGGGACTTAGTTCTAGTGGAACATGATGAACCAGATGAGCTTCCTTCTATTTACTTTGTTGAATACATGTTTGAAAAATTGGATGGTAGCAAAATGCTTCATGGAAGAATGATGCAACGAGGATCTGACACTGTACTTGGAAATGCAGCTAATGAGAGAGAGGTATTTTTGATCAATGAATGCATGAATCTGCAACTAGGAGATGTCAAAGAAAGTATAGCTGTCAATATCAGAATGATGCCTTGGGGACATCAGCATAGAAACACGAATCCTGATAAACTTGATAGAGCAAAAGCAGAAGACAGGAAGAGGAAGGGATTGCCGACTGAATTTTACTGCAAAAGCTTTTATTGCCCTAAAAAAGGTGCTTTCTTCAGACTCCCGTTTGATAAGATGGGTCTTGGTAATGGTTTATGCTACTCCTGTGAGTTGCAGCGAACTGATCAGGAAAAGGAATCCTTCAAGTTTGACATGTCCAACTCCAGTTTTGTATATCTGGGGACTGAGTATTCAGTTGATGACTTTGTTTATGTAAGCCCCGATCACTTTACTGCAGAAAGAGGGGGAAGTGGAACTTTCAAAGCTGGAAGAAATGTGGGGTTGATGGCCTATGTAGTATGTCAATTACTAGAAATTGTTGGTCCTAAGGGATCTAAACAAGCTAAAGTAGATTCTACAAACGTCAAAGTAAGGAGATTCTTCAGACCAGAGGATATATCTTCAGATAAGGCATACTCTTCTGATATCCGGGAGGTATATGCTACATAATACTATAACTTGTCTCCACACTAATAGCTGGTTAGAGTTGTTAATATATACTAATTCTTTTACTATGTCATGTTAGGAAGTTTGTTTTAATCAGCTAGGTAACGATGTCTATTAGGGGATTTTACTTTTTTTCCTATGCAAACCTTTCTGCATTTATAATTTTCTGATTGCTACTGCTCTTCCAGATCTATTACAGTGAGGATATACACACAGTTCCTGTGGAAACAATCGAAGGTAAATGTGAAGTGAGGAAGAAGTATGACATTTCGTCTGAAGACGTCCCTGCCATCTTCGACCATATTTTCTTTTGTGAATATTTGTATGATCCATTGAATGGATCCCTTAAAAAGGTACCCATTTCATAATTTGTACTCTTGCATTCTTATTTTAACAGCAATTGGTCAGAGTCCTTTTAGTACAATATATTTTACCTTTTATTTATCTGCCCTATTTGTTTCTGAATTTTATTTTTCTTGTGAAGTCTAAGTTGATTGTACTTTTGAGCAGTTGCCTGCTCAGATAAAGTTGAGATTCTCAAAAATTAAGCTAGATGATGCGACATCTAGGAAGAGGAAGGGGAAGGGAAAAGAAGGAGAGGATGAAGTTGGGGAACTAAATGAAACTTCTCCTCAGAATCGTTTGGCCACACTAGATATCTTTGCTGGTTGTGGTGGCTTGTCTGAGGGGCTGCAGCATTCGGGTAACTTCCTTCTCTCTGCTTATTTGTAGTTGTAATGGATGTAGTTTGAACTTTCGTCTGAAAGTTTTATTCTTTCAGGTGTCACAGATACAAATTGGGCAATTGAATACGAAGCGCCTGCTGGAGATGCATTTAGACTTAATCATCCAAAGACAAAGGTGTTCATACATAATTGCAATGTGATTTTGAGGTAGGTCCTTGGGTATACAATCTTTACTCTTTCCTTTATGAGCATATCTAAGTACATAACAGTAATGACCAGATATTGGTTTCAATTCAGGGCTGTCATGCAGAAGTGCGGAGATTCTGATGACTGTATCTCAACTCCAGAGGCTTCTGAATTAGCTGCAGCAATGGACGAGAACGAACTGAATAGTTTGCCACTTCCTGGACAAGTTGATTTCATTAATGGAGGCCCTCCTTGTCAGGTTTGTTAAGCTCTTTCACATCTAACCTGATGTTTAGTAAACTTTGTAGCTTAAATGGTGTGTTCTTTTGCAGGGGTTTTCTGGAATGAATAGATTTAATCAGAGCATCTGGAGTAAAGTACAGTGTGAGATGATTCTGGCATTTTTATCCTTTGCTGATTATTATCGGCCTAAGTTCTTTCTGTTGGAGAATGTTAGGAATTTTGTGTCGTTTAGCCAAAAACAAACATTTCGCTTAACTGTTGCTTCCCTTCTTGAGATGGGTTATCAGGTATATATTGTTCGCTCTCTCTCTATATATATTCACACATACACATTCTATATGTATGTATGTTACTAATTATCAAAACTGACAATCAATTTTCTTGTGATCAGGTTAGGTTTGGCATCCTTGAAGCCGGAGCCTTTGGAGTTCCTCAGTCTAGGAAGAGAGCATTTATCTGGGCTGCCTCCCCAGAGGAAGTTCTTCCAGAGTGGCCAGAACCAATGCATGTTTTTGCTGTCCCAGAATTAAAAATCGCATTATCTGAAACTTCACACTATGCAGCTGTGAGGAGTACTGCTAGTGGAGCTCCATTCCGTTCACTTACTGTTAGAGACACAATTGGAGATCTTCCTGTTGTTGGCAATGGGGCATGCAAGACTTGTATAGAGGTACTAAACTTGAATTTCCTTGAACCCTTCACCTTTTCCAGGAATTGACTAGAGAACTGGAAAGACAGTGTATTGAGTAGGGACTTTTACTTTCTGAATTTGGAAGAAAGAGGGCAATGCTGCTTTTGTTTCTATAGATTATGCAATCATATCACGCCTTTGTTCGTACTCTGTAATTTATGCTATTCATTCTTAATGTAGTATCAAGGTGACCCAGTATCCTGGTTCCAAAAGAAGATTCAGGGAAGCTCAATAACATTATCTGATCACATTTCAAAAGAGATGAATGAACTTAACCTAATCAGGTGCCAAAGAATCCCCAAGCGGCCAGGAGCTGATTGGCGTGACCTTGAGGATGAAAAGGTGTTGTGGCAATCATCCAGTGCTTTTGATGAAACAATATGTGCTTTGTGATTTGAAGGGTTAAGTAGGTGTATAAGATGTTTTGTGTTGTGTGAAGCAGGTTAAACTATCTAACGGTCAACTAGTTGATTTGATTCCATGGTGCCTGCCTAACACTGCTAAGAGGCACAACCAGTGGAAGGGGCTGTTTGGAAAGTTGGATTGGGATGGGAACTTCCCCACTTCCATTACTGACCCCCAGCCGATGGGTAAGGTGGGGATGTGCTTTCATCCAGAGCAAGACAGGATTGTTACAGTTCGTGAATGTGCACGTTCTCAAGTAAGTCTTACAAAATGAAGACACATTTTAGAATATGTGAAGGCATAGTCTGAGGGTGTAGTATTTTCATTAATGCATGGCAATTTGAAATTGCTTGGTTAGGAAAGAAGAGTAATGATTTTCAAACATAAAGAGGAAACAAGTCAATGTTGGTGCAGAAATTGTATTATATTCAGACTTTGATGGGATTTTATAATAATAATAAGTATCATGTATTGCAGGGTTTCCCAGACAGCTACCAATTTTCTGGTAACATTTTGCACAAGCACAGGCAAATAGGAAATGCTGTTCCACCTCCTTTGGCATATGCACTTGGAAGGAAACTTAAAGAAGCTGTTGAGAGCAAGGAGAGGCTCACTTAGAAGTTTTTTTTTTATTTTTTTATAATCAATTTCACAACTTAAACTATGAATTTTACATACCTGTCAATTACCATTCACATTGACAACACTGCATTGCCAAATTATATCAATTTTTGTTGATAACCGGATATCTTCCTTCATTTTATGCATAAAATAGACAATATAATTTCACATGTGCAGTTACTCATTTATCAAATTTGCAGTTTCGCCATTTACCTTAAGGCACTCTGTAAAGAGGTTGGGTTGTTCAAGATTTATCATCAAATCCAATGAAATAAAATTGAATTGATCAAACTACTTCATCCTCATGTACACCCATATGTGACCATCTTTTTGATCTAGATAGAAGGGTCGTTCACTCCTTATTCTTTGAGAGGTTGCTTGCGACAGTAGCATTAGCTAGGCAATCAAGGCAGGTTGTGTTAAAAATGAGATCTTCTTCATCATCATATCATTATATATCATATATTATTAAAATGGGAAGCTCCAACTTTCAAAGTTGGATTACCATTTTGCTCCTCCACTAAATCAAAATAAAATTAATTATTTTATTAAATATTAATATTTTAATTATATAATGGTAGAATATGAAGTCCAACAACTACACTTTCATTTTTAGTTATGACATTATAGTTATAATTGATTAGGTTAAATTCAATTAGAGTAGAAGACAAAATAATGTATGAAACTCTTCCAATTCGGTGACTCTTTGAATTTTGAAACCGAAATAAAATTTATGTATCATGATTCAATGTGCTCCATTAATAAATGTGAAAGAGAAAAGACAGCTAAATATCACTATAAATATCAATAAATTGCTCCCTAGATCATCATATTCTTTTATTTTCTATCATCTATTGTTCTCTTTTCTTCTTTCTAGATAGTGATATAAATACATGTCGTCAAGAAGCTAACCGAGGAGAAGAACAGATAGCTTCATTATGAAATTAAAAAGAGGAGTTTTCTTACAATAAAATTCAAGTGTTAAGTTTAGAAGTATAAGATATGGCCTGTATATTTCTTTAGGATCTTTTTTATGTTAGCTTATGATTTTAAGTTTTCTTTTCCATTATGGAGTTAAGGTATGGTTGTCCAAAATAAATTTGGTATGTAACCTATATTTTTATGTAATTATGTATCATTTTGCATTGTTATGAATTTTTTTTCTTTGTTTTTGTGTTATTATTCTTATAAGTGTTACTTAATTGACAAAACTTCTATTAATACAGGATGAGTTTGATAATACTTGAATAGTTTATGCAATATGCTTTTAAAAAAAAATAGAAGTAATTTAAATAAAGATTGCTAAAAGATTATTACTTTGAATAAAAGATTTTGATTGTGTTACTTTATCGTCTATCTAACATACTGTTGCGAACACATACATATATTGTTCATTTTCACCTTTCATTTTTTTTTATTTTTCTACAGTTTATACAATATGAGATTTAACAATTTAATTTTCTATAGTAACGGTAGCTTTATGACGACAATTTTGCTTTTGGATATTTTGGTTGTTTCTTTATGAATTCCTTCGACCCTTAATTGATACTACTAAAAACTATTCCTCAAATTAAAATCATATAAAAAATATTATGAGAATGGAGTAATTAAGCTTCATTTTGTTTAGATTTTAGTAATATAAGTCAACAAGATCATTTATACTACCTTAAAAGCATGAACTCCCAAACATGAATGTTGAATTACTATAATACTCCAATTAAAAATACTCAATTTATTTCATTATGTTATATTAAAGGTTGATACCTTTTCACATTAATGGATTGTGACTTTTGCGATGAGTTTTGACTTTTCCAAAGGGTTGTGACTTTTTCGACGGGTTGTGACATTTCCGATGAGTTGTGACTTTTCTAAAGAATTGTGATTTTTTCAAAGGGATGTGACTTTACCAAAGGGTTGTGCCTTATCCGACGAGTTGTGACTTTTTCAAAGGGTTATGTCTTTTCCGATTAGCATGAACATTTTTGAAGGGTTGTGACTTATCTAACAAGGCACAATCAGAACGTATTCATATACTATTTGTTAGCTATAAATAGAGGGGTTTCCTCTCACTTTTAAACTACAATTTTTTTGGTTTTATACTCTTCTTCTTCTTAAAAAATCTCAAATGGTCTTTGCAATAGTTGATTAAGTTCGAAACCCAATGAAATTTGAGGTACCAAATAAGAAAGAGTTGGTGAACAAATTGTAGCAAATCATTCATCAATTCACACTCATATTTTCCTCTGATGATTTTCATCACATACATACATCAATATTATTTATATCATTTTGAACATTAATACTCTTTAATTAACCTACATGTTTTATTCATTAAGAAAAGACAAATTTCCTACGAATAGTCACAATAATTTCTATCTTCATGCTTCTTCGGTCATAAATCACAACCATTCACTCCTTATAAATTCTTGGAGATCTCTTTTCTGTGACAATTTGAGATCATTTAAAATTTTCAAAAATGATTCATTCCGAATCCATTGATAAGTTTTGCCGAAGTTCTTAGCATTGAAATTTAGGTATTGACTTTCTATTAAAGAAGAAAATAAGAGAACAAAGAAATATGCAATTATCTATGAACTTTGCTAACACAGAAATCTTCTATAGATAGTGCACGAGAATTTTCATTCATTTTTCTTATTTTGTTTCTTGAATAATTTCTTTTGTATTTTCATTTGAGAGAGATTTCAAATACACACATTGTTGATTATTTTTTCTAATAAAATAAATAGATAAAAATGTGGGAGAGACACTAATAATAAACAAATACAAAAAAGGCACATGATTGGGGTAAGCTATTTCTTCTTTGTATTTCCATTTCATATTCTTTTAACATCAAATGAAGGAGTTTCTTCCTAATTTTGCTAAAACATCGGGCATCAACGTAGTCCATTGAATTAGTAGTTTTGATGTTAAGTCTATTGTTTCAAAAATAGATTTTTACTTTTACTTATAATATGATAATATAACCATGATAATAATTATTTTTTAATAGATATGTAAGTAAAAATGAACGGAGAAAGTAAAAAGTTGGTGGCAAAAGAGATTTCAATCAAATTAAACACTAGCGTGAATATATCATGAACATATATTTTAGTCTTCCTTCTTCATTGACTATGAATTGATCCACATATTTTTATGTTTTTATATTTATGCTGAGTATGATTTTTTAAAGTATGAATTTCCTGTTATTTTGTGATCATTTTGATCTAAGAAAATGTTATGTCACAAGATACACTCTTTTCTAGCTATATAAAAATGATAAGAAAATAGTGATTAATCATAAAATGATCTTAAATCAAATTAAAGATTCTATAAATAATACTTTAAATTTTATTCATCTTTTTATTTTTTAATTGAAAAAGTTTAATGTTTTATGTCATGATAGAACATCTATAAGATACTAGATACTCTCATAAGACAACATCTATATGATATGTATGCGGCAAAACAAAGGATATTATTTTTTAGAAATAATTATTGACGTAATATATTTTTATCTATAACTTTCTACTTATAAAAGTACTGACATTCACTATATAAGAACACTTTTTGTTTTTGTAAAATTAAATCTATATCATAGCCTTACTCAAATATTAATTGAATAATAATATTTTCTAAAAGTTATATCACGTTTAAAGATAAAATATTAAAATATTTATGACAATTGTTCTTAGTGTCATGCACATATTAAATTTCAAGTATTAATATCTAAGAAAATAATTGTACTTAAATGGTGTTCATCATCATTTACAGTCATAACCTCAAGAGGAAAAGTTATTGCTGACCATTTTTTTATCTTGATATTTTTTTTTGTTTTGTTGGTTAATTTTATTTACCGAATTGAGTAAAGTAAAGAACCATACTACTTAAGAAATATCACTTTCTCCCCATATTAAAATTTTTTGAATGCATTTTGAAATGTTTCAATGATATCTGGTCATTTTTGTCTCAAAAAACAATTAACTCTGTGAAAATCTATATTAATCATTTAAAAACACTTGTCTAATATTCTTTCAGTTATAATTATTCACTAAAAAACTTTAACTTAGTAATATTAATTCTATTTTACAATATCGTATACTATATGATATGATACACACGTGCAACGCACGTGCTATTAAAAGTGGAAAGAGTCTAAGTCATAAGTTGAATTACTAAAATGTCCTTTAAAAGTATATTTATCATTTAATTTTTTTTATAAAAATTAATTGGGAAGACCTTTCATCTACCTTTAGACATGTACAAATTCTATAAACTTTTTATTTACAAGTTTAATATGTGTCATGTATTTATTTCTTCACCTTTAGCTTCCAACCGTTTAAACATATCATATTCTTTATCAAATTTTATATACCTTATTCATTCTTTAGTTGATGCACATTATAATTCTCCTTTTATAGGTCTTAATCAAATACACAACAAAAATATATTAAAAATATATGTGACACAACATTATTACACCAAATGTATTTTTAGTTGGTTGCGAGGTAATATAAACATATGTTTCTATTTCTCTATACACCTTTCTTCTTGAGTGTTGGTATTTAAAAATGTTATGTTTTCCAAATCAATAGGTAAAGAAGAGAATGTACATTGATTGACTGGAATTATGTGTGAACAACAATCTATTTCCATTGATATTGGAAACTGATTCTTTATTTTTAAAGAATGTCGTTGAAGGTGTTTGGGATACTCCATGGAGCATCTGTATGGAGGTGGACATGATAAAGAAGTGGAAAGTTAAGGGTGTCACGCCCCGAGCCTACACCCTGGGCGGGACTGGCACTCGAGAACCATTGTTGGTCCCAAGCGATCCCTTGGCCTGACTTACAACTCAGCAGAAGACTTAAACACAAGAAAATAGTCTCAAATGATGAACTCATAAACTTAGAATGTCTTAAAATAAACATTCAACTAGCCAAGATGGCAACTCAAGTCTCAAAACATAAGCCAATAACAAAATAGTGAGAAATGAACTAACTAACAGTCTATCTATGAAGCCTCTAAAACTGGGAGGGATGTCGGGACAAGACCTCCGATCATCCTAACAACTGAAAACTACTAAAGCAATGTAAATCGGGATCCTCCGGAAAGCAAGGAGGCTCACCACAAGACTCTGAATGCTCAACTGGATCAACGAAGTGTTAGATGTTGATCCTGGTTACATATATCTGCATCATTACAATGATGAATGCTAAATGGCGTTAGTACATTGAATGTACGAGCATGCGAAGGTAATACTAAAACAAGACATAAGCTTGAAAGGAACTGAAAGAACATACCTGGGCTCAACTCAACTCAACTTAACTCATTTCAATATAAAGCAATAATATGAACGCAGTATAGAGAAAAACTTTTAAAACATAAATAACAACTTTGTGTATTTAGAAATACAATAGTAACTCTGTATGTATGCAAAGATACAATATAAACTCTGGAATGTATATAAGAATACAAAATACTTCCGTGGGAGTTTCTCTAACCGACAACCACACTTAAGAGCTGTTGTGATGATACAACATTTTGCCTCACACTGCCAGGGCCGTCCTATAGCTTGCCGAGAGTATAGAACCTGACTACTAAGTGGATCCACTAGTCTATGCTAAAAAGCACTAATGAATCATCTAAAAAGTATGGCCCTTTTCTACCCATGATGGCTACATGGTTTATGGGAGCTGGGAGTTGTCTGAACTCTCCCCTATATCGGTGCTCATTACTACTCCCAAAATATGATACTAGCTCTTATGTTTAAAAATATAAATTCTTTCTGTGGTTTGAGATAATTGCTCAAAACTTAGCTCAAAGACTCTCTTGGAAATCAAAGTTTCCTCTCTTGCTTAATTGTGAAAGCATTTACTCTTTACTGAAAACTAGCTCAAAGGCTCTTTTAGAAATTAAAGTTTCCTTTCTTGCTTAAATGTGAAAATATTTACTCTTTGGGAATAAATAGTCCCGATATACTCTTTTGAAGAAATGAACTTCAATCTTTACTCTTTACTCAACTCAAAACTCAAGTCTTAAAACAAAGTTAAAACGTTTGTAAAAGACTTTTGGAAAACTCTATGAACTTCTCTTGACTTGACTCTTAACTTTCCTTGAATTGAATTATGGATTCAAGGCTCATGATCTCATGTTATGGATGATTTCATGTTGTTTAGATGTACCTTAGAGTGTAGAAATCAACTAGAAAATATAGGTACGTTTCAAGGGAACTAGTACGGAAAGAAGTGGAAAAGGGTAAAAGACCTGGCGTCCTCGGCGCTCTGAGTGGCGCGGGGCGCCAGACCCAAAACTTCAGAACTGAAGTTGGGGCGCACTGGCTGGTGCGACGCCCTAGAGCCCCAACTACAGAACACTTTGTGGGTCACTCTGAGTGGCGCAGCGCCCCACCCCTATTCCCCAAAATTTTGACGAACTTTTTTTGTTGTTTTTCAACTCTAAACCCTCTAGATTCAATTGGGTATTTCCCCAAATACTTAGATTCGACTACATAACCAAAATATGCAAAAATATACTCAAAATGGCATCTAATTTCATGAATTTAAATTAAGATCTTCTTAACAACTTCAACAATCAAGATTCAAACGCAACTTTCAACAATAGTCATCAAGATCTCATAAACTCTTCTTTCAAGACCCAAATTCACTGAATAAAATTATTATTGGTGCGTGAGTGAACTAATCCAATGCTATGTGATCTCACATACCTCGTAGGAATCACCCCTTGGCGAAATCCACAAGCAAATCTTCAAGAACTTGGCGATTCATTGCTTCTTCTTTTCTTTTCTCCTCTTGTTTTCTCTTCTCTCAAAACCCTAACTTATTTCAATAGAGTAAACTGAATACCATCATTTGAGACCCCAACTTAATTACCAAAAATGAATTTAATTAACTCAGTAGTGAAAAGACCATAATATCCTTCAAAAATCCGGTTATGACTTTCCTTGTCTAGACATCCCAACTTCAAATGAGCATATCTCCCTCATACGAACTCGAAACTGATTAAACTCAGTGGCGTTGAAAATATAATTCAAAGATGTTTTCCTATGGTATCTTGTAGCACACCTAACTCATACTGAGATAGGAGTTATAGTCGTTTGAAGTTGAACCAAAACTCATACTTAGCTTAACTTTGTCAAACTTTCCAAATTTGATTATTTCCAAAAACGGTTTCTTTCTAATTCTAAGCCTTTATAGTTCTTTCAAATAGCGAGGTGTTTCAGTATCTCCCCCTTGGGAACATTCGTCCTCAAATGAGATTACTCTTAGTAGGCTAAGGCGTAATATCTAACACCTAGATCAAACACTCACAAGAAAATGTAATTACAATAGGCCAACTTAAAATAAAAGACAAGAAAAGGATTCGTACCTTAATTTGGAACTTCTCCAGATTCAAAGATATGTGGGTATCTATTCTTCATATCCTCCCCAGCTTCTCAAGTAGCTTCCCCAAAAAATTGATTTCTCCAAAGAACTTTGACTGATGCTACTTTCTTGGTCCTCAACTTGCAAGCATGATGGTCTAGAATCTGAACAGGAAACTCCTCATAAGACAAGCTATCCTTGATACCAATATCTTCAGTTGGTATGATAAGTGAAGGATCTCCCATGCACTTCTTCAACATGGAAATATGAAATACCGAATGGACCCCTGCTAACTCTTGTGGTAGCTCCAACCCATAAGATACATTGTCAATCCTCTTGGATATTCTGAAAGGACCAATCTACCGGGGACTAAGTTTCCCCTTCTTACCAAACCTCATAACACCTTTAATGGGCGAAACTTTCAAGTAAACCCAATCATCTATTTCAAACTCTAAGTCTCTTCTCCTAACATTTGTATAGGATTTTTGACGACTCTGTGCTGTTTTCAACCTTTCTTGAATAACTTTCACCTTCTCCTTAGCTTGATGAACTAATTCTGGTCCGATCAACCTAGCTTCACCAACTTCAAACCATCCAATATGAGATCTACATCGTCTCCCATAAAGAACTTCATAAGGAGCCATCTAGATGCTAGAGTGGTAACTATTGTTGTAAGCGAACTCAATGAGAGGTAGGTGATCATTCCAATTACCCTTGAAATAAATCACACATGACCTCAAAATATCTTCTAAAGTCTGAATAGTGTGCTCCGCTTGACCATCTGAGGATGCAAAGCAGTACTTAAGTTCACCTTTGAACCCAAACCTTTCTGAAAATTTTTTTCAGAACTGTGCAGTAAATTGTGCACCTCTATCTAATATAATTGAAACTGGCACCCCATGAAGTGTGACTATCCCTTGAATATACAACTTAGCATAATCTTCTACTGAATGGGTAGTCTTTATCGGTAAAAAGTGGGTTGATTTAGTCATTCTATCAACAATCACCCAAATAGAATCATGCTGCCTGCGAGACCTTGGTAACTTGTGATGAAATCCATATTTATCATCTCCCACTTCCATTTTGGAAGTTCTATATTCTGAGCCATACCACCGAGACTTTGATGCTCTACCTTAACTTGTTGGCAATTCGGACACTTAGCAACAAACTCTGCAATGACCTTCTTCATACTACTCCACCAATAAACTTCTCTCAAATCACGATACATCTTTGTGGAACCCGAATGGATAGAATATCTGGAGCTATGATCTTCCTCTATGATCCTCTCTTGGAGTTCATCCCCCCTTGGTACACACAACCTACCTTGATACCTCAATACGCCATCTCCCCCTTGTTCAAAAGCCATTACTTTTTTCTTATGAACATTTTCCTTCAATGCAAGAAAAATAGGATCTTGCTCTTGCTTCTCTTTTACTTCTGACACTAATGATGATTCAACCCCATTCATCACCATTACTCCTCCTTCTGTGGAATCCATTAGTCGAACTCATAATCGTGCAAATCTATGTACCTCTTTAGCTAACTCTTTCTTATATTGCTCAAAATGGGCGGTACTACCCATAGACAATCTATTCAAGGCATCAGCAACAACATTAGTTTTACCTGGATGATAAAGAATACTCATGTCATAATCTTTGAGCAACTCTAACCACCTTCTATGTATGAGATTAAGCTCTTTCTGTCTGAATACATACTGAAGACTCTTATGATCGGTGACACATCTACATGAACACCATAAAGATAGTGACGCCATATTTTCAAAGAAAATACTATGACAACCAACTCTAGATTATGGGTTGGGTAATTGTTCTCATGAACTTTCAACTGTCTGGAGGCATAAGCTATAACTTTGCCATTTTGCATTAAAACACAAACCAAACCAAATCTAGACGCATCACAATATACAACAAAGCCTTGCATACCTTCTGGTAAGGTCAATACTGGGCAGTAGTCAACCTCTTTTTCAATTCCTGAAAGCTTTTCTCACAAGCTTCACACTATTGCAACTTTACTATTTTCTGAGTCAACTTGGTCAAAGGGGAAGAAATAGATGAGAACCCCTCTACGAACCTTCTATAATATCCAGCCAACCCTAAGAAACTCCTAATATCAGTTGGAGATGTGGGTCTAGGCCAATTCTACACTGCCTCTATCTTCTGGGTATTAACTCTAATTCCATCACCGGAAATAATGTGGCCTAAGTATGCCACAGACTCAAGCCAAAACTAACACTTAGAGAACTTGGCATACAACTCTCTATCCTTTAGAGTCTAGAGAACTACTCTGAGATGACTAGCATGATCTTCCTCATTCCTCGAATAGATTAGTATGTCATCAATGAATACGATAACAAACATATCTAAATAAGGCTTGAATACTTTATTCATAAGGTCCATAAACGCTGCAGGTGCATTAGTTAAATCGAACAACATGACCAAAAACTCATAATGACCATAACGGGTCCTGAAAGTTGTCTTTGGAATATCACATTCCCTTACTCTTAACTGATGGTAGCCAGATCTGAGGTCTATCTTAGAGAAACAAGTGGCACCCTGAAGTTGATCGAAGAGATCATTAATTCTCAGAAAAGGATACTTATTCTTGATAGTAACCTTGTTCAACTGACGGTAATCGATACACATTCTAAGAGAACTATCCTTCTTCCTTACAAACACGACCATAACGCTTCAAGGTGAGAAACTTAGTCGAATGAAACCTTTCTATATGATATCTTTCAACTGCTCTTTTAACTTTACTGGTGCCATCCTATATGGCGGAATAGATATAGGACGAGTATCAGGAAGAATATCTATACCGAAGTCTATTTCTCACTCGCTCGGGACTCCGAGAAGATCATCTAGAAAGACTTCTGAAAACTCTTTTACTACTAAAACTGACTGAATAGGAGGTATCTTAACACTAGAGTCATTAACTCGAATTAAGTGATAGACACACCCTTGGAAACTAACTTCCTTGCCTTAAGGTATGAAATGAAACAACCCTTAGGCACTGCTAAACTACTCTTCCACTCTATAACTGGCTTATTAAGAAACTAGAACTTGACTACTCGAGTTCTACAATAACTGAGGCATAAAATGATGGAGAAGTTGACGTCATTCCTAAGGGTAAAAGTCGTCAAATGACCAAATTTGACCAAACCAATAGAAGTCTGAGTATCCCGGGGTAATGGGTGTAAGGGTCTTAGTTGAATTGTAGAAGTTCATGCTTTGATTTTGTGTTTGGGGGTTGCGGGATTGAATTTGGAAAGTTGGGTTGAAAGTAGATAGGCACGTTGGGTCGTTTGGCGAGCTGGGTCGAGCTCGCCGAACCACTCAGCGGTTCATCGAAGTTCCTCATCTCACCTTTAATTTCATGCTAAAGGTGAAATTTGGTTATGTAACTTTCGACTAGTGGCCTGAGGTCACCGAACGCACTCGGCGACTCAGCGAAAGCCCTTATTCATTGCCCTTTGTCTGCGCCCCTGACCCTTAATTGCATTGTAACTTTCGATAGGCTAATCTGTGGTTGATTCACTGAAATTTCTTCCCATTGCTGACTTGCCAAAATTTTATGAGATTTTTGAGCCAATCCTTTCGGTGAGCCCGATCTCGTTGCCAAAGAGATTCGGCGACTCGCCGACCGGTTCGATGAGTCTATCTACAAATATTCTTCTGTGCATCTAATTGAATTGTTTGTAACTTTTTCTTGATGTTTTGGAGACATGGCCAGACCAAAAGTTGTCGGTAGAAACATGCCACCCCGTAAGAAGGCAAATGGGATAACTATCAATGGATGCAGCTGCATCCAGAGGCAAAGCCACCAAACTTCCCACAACTGGTGGGAAATGCAAGGGAAAAGGAAAGGCACCTGCGTCACCGGAGGCCAACTCTAACAGTGACGGTATCTATGTCACTCACCTCACTACTTCTGAGAGTGAGGGTGAGCACTGGGAGGATCAGGCTGCAGCTTCAGACCTTGAAGATGATGAACTGTTGGCAACAAAGAGGGTTGAGCTGCGATAAAAAAAGGATGAATGATCCGTCTCTAGATCAGGACTCCTCGTGCCACCACTACTCCTCATCTCGCTCCAGTACATGATGTGGTCCTAGCACCACGGATACATGGTCCTCTTCCCAAGTCTATGAACAGACTAAAATATGAGAGACTGAGGACAATTATAGAGGAGAAGAGGTTGTCAACTGATAGGGTCATTGACAGGTACCCAGAGATTATGAGTTGTCTGAAGTCTCATAAATTCCAGATCTTCACCAAGCCCCATGGACCATATATTCCAAGCTGGGTTAGAGAGTTCTACAACACGTACAGTGCCTTAATACCACAAGGGAAGAAACTGACAGCTAAATTCAAGCCGGTTGACTACGTGGTTGTCAGGGGGAAGAGGGTGCAGTGTGATTTTACTGCCATCAATGCCGTCCTAGAATGCACTACAAGACTTGAGAATGACTGCCAATACAAGATCAGGACAAAGATGGTGGAGAACATGAAGAAGTGGTTGACTTCGTTGATATCAAATGACACTCCTAAGTGGCTTGAGGTTGGGGCAGCTATTGAGAAGAAGGACCTCAATGTGGCAGCGAGGTATTGGTTTGGCTTCATCAGTAGCACAATTATGCCCTCCCAAAATGAGTCTATTCTCCGCCACGCCAAAGTATCCTACCTAGGCTACCTCAGTGCGGGGACGCGACTAAACTTAGGGATGATAATTGCATTAGAGATGCTCATGCGGGCCAAGCAGCGCAAGACTTCCCTTCCCTTTTCGGTGTTGATCACCAAGCTATATAGACGGGCTCGAGTTCCTAGAGATTCAAAGAAGGATGTGGAAGTGATTCCCACATCCTCTACCGATATCCAGAGGATCGAGGTGGAGTATTTAAAGGATCAGACGGAGAAGAAGAAGGTAGCCCCGGTGGATACATCTCGGTTGTTGATCCTCAGACATTACGTGAAGATGCACCTTTGCCTACTCTGTCCCTTTGGCCTTCAGGTACTTCTGGTGCTGTTCCTTCTGACACCCCTAGTTCCTCTACTGCTACATTGCCTCCCAGAGCTGCTGTTGTTGTTGTTTCCCGCACCTCGCTCACTCAGGCTGCATTACTCTGGATGGGGCAGCTAGCCCATGCTATCGATCGTAGTGCTGCTAGACTTGAGGCCTCTATTAGGGGCATGATTCAGACAGCCCTTGTTGATGCTGTGACACCGTTGAGTGCTACCATTGATCCCCTTGCAGCTAGGATCACAGTATGTGAGTGTGGCCAAGGGGCCACCGAGGAAGTGACGACTTTAAAAGCCGTTATCGCTGCGCTGAGGATTGATGTGGATCAACTGAAGTCCATCGAAATGTCGATGATTTTTGGGACGGTGGAGATTCTAGATGTGCCACAGATACCTCCGGCTACCACTGGAGATGAGGTTAGAGTTGAGGAGACAACTGACCCTGAGTTTGAGGCTGAGATGGATGAGGAGATGCTTGAGGTTACTGAGGAGGTTTCTTAGGATGGGCCTTACAGGGAGGCCATGACCGATGCAACTGTGCAGATTTCGTTGGCAGACACACCTTTAGCTGACCCTAGTGGGGCTGGTGGTACTTCTGAGGTGACTCCGGGAACTGATGCCCAGGTTCCGAGCACTACACCGGGGACTGATGCCCCGACAGATGGAGCAACTATTTAGACAGGATCCCTTTTTCCCTCCCTCTCTATCTTACTTTATTTGACTTTTAGATATTATTTTTCTTGCATTTGAGGACAAATGTTTTTTTTAATTTGTGGTGGGGTGAGGCCAACCTTTTGTGACTATTGTTATGTCTATATATTTGGGTTTTTGAGCTATAAATTGTGTTAATACTGCATTTTGTGGATGATTGAGCATGTGGCTCCTTGTTTTTAATTGCAAATGATTTTTGGACCCTTCCTGAAAAACAAATTGAGCCACCTCTTATTTGTGTTTGAATGTGGTTGTTCTCTTGCAAATTTGAGTATCGGTCTTGATCAATACCTATGACTTGAATAGTGCTCATAATTGAATAAAAATGAATGCGCGGCTACGATGAGGCCAAATGAAGTTGCATAGACAATATGTAAAGTTTTTGCATCTCGTTGTGACTAGCCAAATATCAAATTGAGTCTCTTGTAATGAGCATTGCACACTAGCAAAAGTGTGGAGTCTTGTTTGACATTGGTGGAAATGTCTTGTGTGATGAGCTTACTGTGAACCATGTGTGATGACACCTAGAATTTGCCCCGTTGGTCCGGTTGACTAAGTGATGCAAGTTCTTGAAATGATTTTAGGCAACTTTGAAGAGTGTGAACCAATTTGACATTATACCTCTTTTTGTGGCCTACCTTGTGAGTGTGTGAACCTCGCTTGAGCACCCTTTCAGCCTTACCCTTTTCTTGGAAGAAACTTGATGAAATTGTGATCTTTCTTGATCCATCACCCTTAATCCTCATGATTTGTGGTTTGTGTTAATAGCCAACTTAGGCCAAAAACCAAAGTTGGGGGTGTGGTGAAAAGAGAAGGTAAATCAAGAAGTGCAAGAAAGTCCCCTTTTACCTATGGTTTTGAAAAAGATGGAACCCCTCCATATAAAAAAAAGTGAGAAAAAAAAGAAAAGAATGAAAAGGAAAAAAAATGAAAAAGTTGTGAAAGTACAAAGAAAATGAGGTGTCCGGTATTCCATGGAAAGTGAATAATGTGGTGACTTTTGAGCATGAATGAGAATGATGAAGAAAAGGAAAGAAATCGTTGTTCATACCACATTTTATGAGGATTACAACCATTGAGCCTAAATGAACATACCTTTACACTCAACCCTATTACAAGCCTTGAAAAGCCCTTTTTGATCTTGAGTGAGCTGAAGCAATTGTTGGTTGGAAAATACGGGCAAACTTATGGGTGAAGTCATGCATTGTGTTCATCTTTGTGAGTGTGAGTGTTGCATTTGATTCTGGAGCTATAAAGTGTTGAACCATTGTGTGTGAATATGAAATCATCCTTTGTGTGAGGGCATTTAAATACCTTTGTTGAGCTTGAACTTGCATTTGAAGCAAGTATTGGGAACTTGAGAGTCTTTGATAATGGTGAGTCACAACTTGAATCTTTGAGTGCACAATTGATCCTTGCATGAGTAAGTTGAGTCTTTTTGTGTGCATTCATGATTGAGTCTTGTGTAGCACTGCTTGAGACATCCTTTTTGAACTGCTGGACTTGAGTTTTACTTGAGGACAAGCAAAAGTTTAAGTTGGGGGTGTTGATGAGTCCACGATTTGGACTCATTTAGGGATTTATTTTAATAGATTTAGTGTCCTCAAATGCATATTTTGTGCCAATAACTTATGTAAATCCTTGATTTTTAGGAGGAACAAAACATGGACACTAATGAGCAAAATGGAACAAGGCAGCTTAAAGAATGAAGAAAAGAAGGCCTGATGATCGCCTAACCCGTTGGGCGAGTCGCCGAATGGCCATGATCTTGCCTAAAGTTTTAGTGTGCCAGGCCTTGAAGGAGAAAATCAAGTCGGCGATAGAAAGGAGCAGTCGGCATGTCGCCAAACAGTTCCGCGATGCAGTGCTAGATCGCCCAAAGTTACAGAACTTGAAGATGCTGAAGGCCAAAGAAAAAAGACGTTGGAATTGACCAAATGGCGGATCGTCGAGTGGATCGGTGATCCTGACTTACTGCGCCGAATGGTCCTTCACATCATATTTTTTGGCGACTATAAATACATTTTAAAATTCGTAGTTTAGTATGGAATTTTCAATCTAAGTTTTTATTAATCAGTTGTGAAATGGAGAGTTTAGAACTGAGAGTATTGAGACAATATTTTCCTTAGCTTTGAAGAATTGAAGTTTTCCATTTTTGAGAAATTGGAAGTGGGTCTTTGAAATTCTTCAACCTTGACTTTAACACCCCGTATTCAAAACAGACCAAAAATGCAGATTTTGAGAAGTTGCAGGTGGAACCCACGGTTGTCATCCATGGACCGTAGGTCAGACCACGGCCCGTGCTGGTGTGGTTCACCATAACAACCCCTCCCCAAACCTAGCTCAGAAAATCAGCTAAGTCTTGACCCACGGACAAACCTACGGTCCGTAAATCAGACCACGGTCTGTGCTCTGTGTTGGTGGATCAAGACCTCTTTACCCAGCCTCTGACATGAACTACGGCATACCAGCACAGACCGTCGTTCGATCTATGGTTCGTAGGTCTGACCGTAAGTGGGGGTTAGCAGCCAGTTAGAGGAAATTGTTGATTAGGTCAACTTAAAATGGTCATAACTCTTAGCACAAAATGAATTATGTGTCCCATGACCTATGACATGATATATAATTGAATCCTCTTTTCAACGCCACCAAGTTTTCTAAAATATGACCTTCGAGTAAAAAGTTATGCTCGTTTTAGTGAAGACCTGCCGGACAGACTTGATCGACGAACCCAAACGACGACCGGTAGATCAAACGATGGACCATTGTTCCTTCCGTGGATGGGCTTCGCCAGAATTAAGTTAGGGTTGTTTTGGTCCCTTTCCTATTTTGTTGGACCCCTAAGATACGTCGTTTAGACCCTAAATCATAAGGTTTTAGTCAGTTTAAGCCTAGAAACATAACTAGAACTTATCTAAGTCTAATCATTAATCAAAACTTAGAAAATTAGAATCAAGAGAGGAGAAAAAGGTCAAGAACCCTAATTCAAGAACGCAACAAGGTTCCATCAGTTCCAACCCCAAAATCGAAAGATTTCTCCGTGGAATTCGTCACCAGGTATGTGGGATTTCACTAGTGGGTTCCTTTCTCCCATTAGGTCCCTAGAATTCAGTCAGATTCTTGATTCAATGATTATGAACAGACCTAGGGTTTCTAGAACTTCAACAGATCATCATGAATTAGTTATTTAAATGTTCCAAATCAGATTATCATGTTATTTCTCAGTTTATTGCATGAATTTAAGAATCCTAGCTATGCATTTATTTAGTTCTTGAATTACACATGCTAGGTTAGATATTTCAGTATTCAGTTATACATGCCTCAGTTTATGAATGCATCCTTATCAGATTGATTGTTACATTCTCTGTTTTGCATGTTCAATTTTGAGTTATCCAGTATTACAGAAATTCAGTCATAATGTGTTAATCACTTAATCTATTGGGAGTAGCATAATACCAAGTTGAACTAGGTTCAACGTACCCATATAGTCCCAGAACTACAAGCCATGTAGGTGTAAGTCCCCTATGTGGGCAATATCAGTTAGTGATCACACCAGCATGCCTCTACACCTTTGGCCGGGTGTATTGGGTCCTCTCGATGGGGCGTATACATAGGACTCCACATTTAGCTCATGTGGTTTCATTATCGGTTATTAGCAGCTCCCACAGTTCAGTCAGATTCTATTGCATTGACCATTTATCATTATAGTCAGTATTCAGTTTCAGCATGTTATAAATTGGTCACTGCATTCAGTTATCTCAGCATTCAGTATCTATGTCATGTTCAGATTATATCATTGCTTATTTGCTTTGTTCAGTTATATGTTATTTCAGTTGTATTTTATCCTGCATGCTCAGTACCTTTCAAGTATTGACGCATACGTGCACTACATCTTCTCGTGATGTAGGTTCAGGTTCTCAGCATCCAGATTACGCTTAGATCGGTTCCCGATCTCCAGTCCAGTAGAATCAGTGGTGAGTCCTCATTCTCCGGGGATAATAGTCATGACTTTCTTTTCAGTATTATTTTTAGTCCTTTAGTTTCACTTTTGCTAGACTTAGCTGGGGCCTGTCCCAGTATTTCTAGTCAGTTAGAGGCGATTTTCAGACATAGATAGATTCAGCTTAATATTTAGTTAATATCTTCTTTGTATTAAACTAATCAGTTTTCATATATCTTAGTTATAGTATATGGGTATTCCCCATCTTTTCATTTTATTTATGATTTAGCTTTCGCATCAATTTATTATCTTTAGTATGCTCATGATCATGACAGCAGGGTTAGCTTGGGATCACTTGTGGTCCTAGGTCCCGTGTCCACGTCTCGGAGTTAGTCTCGGGGACTGACATTGACCTTTGTAAAGGCGAAATTAATCTTACCCAGTTGATGGAAACACCATTTGGTAACGATTTTTATCTTTTTATAATGTCTAGCTAAAACCCCAATTCTTGGGGTGTGATTATGTGATTATTGGTTGATTTAGCTACTGGGTATTGCTAATTGATAGTTTAAATGTTGTTTAAAAGTGATTTCATTCAATAATTATGGCTTAATCTAAAGGGTTGTAGTTGCAAATGCAACTCTACCTTCGTGTTTTTGGATTGCTCGAGAGAGATGTTTTAAAATCAAGATTACTGAATTGATGGTCTGTGGGTATTGGGTTGTCATGGGTTCAGTGATACGCTCAAATTACACCTCCTTACAGAAGTATAAACGATCGTTATCAAGTAAAGAACCCAACTTGTAGGTTGGGATCGATCCTACGAGGAAAATGGTTTAGACTTTACTTTAACTAACAATTATATTCAATTAGTCAAGTTATTTCCAGAAACAGATAATAAAAGGGGGGTTGTGTTTGTGTA
>JAJOOH010011845.1:0-21559 GCA_029582605.1 Solanum gracilifrons | reverse complement strand
GTTCCAGCCAAAGGCCCATGGCCTAATCCTACTTGAAAAAGGATTGGAATTATTCTCTTTATTTGGTTTCCAATTCTATTAGGAAAAGGATTGGAATAGTAATCCTATTTGGAGTTGGTTTTGGCTTTGTAAGGAAAAGCACAACTCTATAAATAAAGGATGGTCTTAAGAGAATAATTCAGATTGCTCATTAGTATTGTCTTTGAAAGACATTAGGACATAAGAGAGGTTTTTTGAGAGAGCTTTCAACAAGAGAGAAAAGAGAAGAAAAAGGGTTCTTTTGCTGCAGTCTTTTATTCCGACCAGCAACCTTCAGATCGTGTTTTCCGATTAACTAACCGTTGGATCGGGCTGAAATTCGTACTGAGTGTTCCTGACATCTTGGTGGTTGATTTGAACGGTGGAGATCGGATTCGGAAGTCAGCAAGATCCTGTTTTAGTTCCCCATCATCTTGTTGCTCATAAAATTCATGACTACTCACTCCACTTAGAGAAGAAAGAAGACCTAGGAGTACATTTTCCCTACAATACTCTTGTGAAACAGTTACTTTTCCACGAATGTCAAAGTGAGACATAATGAATGGATCACTATAGATTTTGTTAGCCAAAGTTGTCTTGCCAATGCCACCCATACCGACAATCGAGACAACTTTTAATTCCCTTCCTCCTCTTGTAAGTTTCCCCTGCATCATCTCGAATTCATTTTCATCACCAACCATATTCATGTTCTCATCAGGCTCTAATAAGGCATGTTGAGACGACGATGTATTGGCAATAATATTATTATCTTTGTTTTTTGTCATGTACATGTTCTTCTCTGCCATGATCATCCACTTGTTCATCGCGGAATCAATGCGTTCTACTTGTTGTTTCAAGAGGAATCCAAGTTGCGTAATTTCATCTTTTCTTGATTCTGCATCAACCATATCCAGTAACTTCCATTGATTGTTGTACAGTGTTCATAAGGCAAGTAATAGCAGCATAAGCCATATGTACCTCAGTATGATCAAAATAGAGAGTTTCTGTAAAGAGATCAAGGCACAAGTTGTATGATAAAAGGAGGAAGGTTTATAAGACTTGATACAGTGTTTAAGAAAAAAGGAACACTTTCGAAATTTGTGATATAAAAAAATCTTTAAATATTTGTGTGGTTAAAAATAATGTGACATTTTTTTTTGGAACGGATTAAAAATGAAAAGATTTCACATAAAATAGATTGGAGAGAATACTTATTTCTTGAGACAATGTCACATTTTTAGCTTGGTCTACACTCTACAGTCTGCCCTAGTCTCTATCAACCAACCAGCGGAAGTCCAACTACTCCTTTCGTTTTAATTTATTTGTATGTTTTTGACATCGCAGAGAGTCTAGACATGCAATTATTGTACCAAAAAAAAAACAATATTTCACATACAATTATTGTATCTGCCGACACAGGGGTAGGCAGCACAAGCACTACTTTTTTTCCCCTCTTTTTCTACTTTTAATAATGCATCTTGCAAAAAGACGGATCTGACTCCTCTCCACTTGGGGTGGCTCTAATAATTCGGTGGCAATTTGAGCTCATATTAATGAGATGAGTCCATTTTATCCATAATTAATGATTTGAATCACTCATATTGTAATGGGAAAATTACGCGGTTAAACAAATTTATACTACTTAATTACTCATCATCATAGTTTGCTATAATTACCACTCGCGATCAGGTGCAGCTCTAATAACTCGGTGGCCTAAAGTCAAATCCGAATGGAGGCCGTAAATTCAAATATATATTTTTTATGAAGTTTATTATAGCCAATTATTTAATCTTTCTTGAGACATAATATTCATAATTTGTCGAACTTCTATTATTTCTTTGCTCTTTTATGAAAATTTTTTATTTTCTACAAGTAATACTCGATATTTTTTGTTAAAAAAAAATACTTATAACCTATTATTTTTTTAAAAAATGAGGCCCCTCAAATTTTGGGGCCCAAGGCAATTGCTTTTTTTCCAAAGCTGTAGAGCCGCCCCTACTTGCGACGAACATTATACATTAATTATGTGAGTGACTTTGAGTTTGCATAATTAGCCACGTTTGTATAATTCGCAACTAACAATTTTTCGTTTGATTTGTATTTGTATATGATTGTTTGTATTTGTCTATGACGATGATTTTCTTTGGTTTTCCAGTTTTGTCACCATATACATTCAATTTTTTTGTGTATAACTTTTTAAAGTTTGTATAAACATGTAGTTTTCGAATTTTGTATAGTATAATTTATATAATGTAATTTGTGTAATATATTTTGTAAAATTGTTTAAAGTTCATATGTTTATGTATCAATTCGTTCATGTATCTCCTATGTGTATGTATGTATATGTGTGATACAATTGAAGCTTGTACAATGTCCAATTATACATAAGGCTTGCCTATACATAATTTGATAGTTGTCCAATTTCCAAAAGTCCATATTTCTCAAATAAAAAACACAGAAACAACAAGATCCCCTTTTTAAGAATTTTTTTTTTATCAAATGGACAGGTTGTTAAGAGTGCCTACTAACCTAACTTTGTTAGTTTCTCTAATAAACAAATAGTATGATAAAAAAAGACCTTTGGTCTTTGTCTTTCTATTTGTTTATTTGAGAAAAAAATAAGCAAAATTAAGTTAGTGGACAGTACTCTTAGCAACCTGTCCTTTTATTTATTTACTAGCATCTGGTTAATATCTAATTTTTAGTTAAAATTTGTATCCCTTAAGAAACAAGAGAGGTAATATTACTATATTATCCTTTGACTTTATTAAATTTAATGTTTTGAGAAATATGTTAGATGATAAACAGTACTCAAATCAAGGGTAAAATAGACACAAAAGGTAAATTATCTCTTGATTTTATAAATTGGACGAGTATTGTTGGACAACTATTTTTAGTATAGTGGACAACTATTGTTGGACGGAGAGAATAATATTTAATCAAATAAATATTTAATTTAGTGAAGGGGCAAAATAGTAATTCAACTTTGAAAGTTGAAGTTTCCCACTTTTAATATTATTATTATTATTATTATTATTATTATTATTAATAATAATAATAATAATAATAATATAAAAAGAATAAAAAAAGAAAATCATTGACATATATATCCATGGAGATCAAAGATACCAAACTGTCAAGTTCATAGGATAATTATGACTAGTGTAATAATTTAGGTGTACATCCAAAAATCGTGTACATATTATGCCTATTTTTGTTACATCTTCATCCAGTTTCTTTTGCTTAGGGTGGATTAGTTCAAATATTATGAGTTATGACTAAGAATTATTAATAATATTAGCAAATTGAAATGGTTTTCATGTACTTGTAAAGATTAATGACAAATTTAAGAGGAAAAAAGACAACTTGGGTCTTTGTTTATTTGAAAAATTAGCAAAGTTAGGTTCAGTGGACATTTTTAGGATGTGATAATGATCATTAATCTTCTCCTACTCCCACTTAGTAAGTTGTGCTTTTGATAGTAAAGTTAAAAAATAATTGTAACTTTCGTCTCTGGTCGGTGTCTTTTCTGGACCTAAGGATTTTCATTTGGTGATTTGCAAATTTTTTTTGCTTATGATTCATAAACTTTAAAAACAGACCAGTAACAGTCACTATAGATTAACAATTTTAATAATTATATCAATATTATTATGGAAATCATAGCAGAGTATGTGAATGTCACATCATTGAAATAAAAAAAAATATATATATATATATATATAAAAAAATCAACATCTCAATAATATAAATTTGAACTTTCTAGGATTTGACCAATATTTCTATAAATGATAATTTAAGATGATTCATCTATAATTTGAATTTTATTTCAAACATCACATACCAAATTATGAGGACAAAGCTTCATGGGACAATGAATTAAGGGTGATAGAAAAGTTTCAAAATGAAATGTAGGTGACCCAAGTCTTAATTATTGAGTAGGGGTGACAACTTTTAAATTAAGGATTAAGGGAATGAATTTCTCATCCTCAAGTTTTTTATTTTACACTTTGGCCCATCTTATATAAAATATTAATAATAAAAAATGGAGGGAAAAAATGACACCAACGACTCACAACTCCTTTTTTCCTTTTACTCTCTCTTACCTATTCTTCCATTGTTGTTGCTCTTCTTCTTCTTTTTTATCATCATTCTTCTTCTTCTTTATGTTCATTATCATATTTCTCTTCTTCTTCTTCTTTCTTGTTCACCATCTTCTTCTTATTTTATTGTTTGTCGTAATATTCACATTATTGATAATGCAGCTATCGGATCAAATTTCATTCCTATTTCACTGGGCATTACTTCATAAGTGATTTTGGTAAGTAAATTAATGATTTTTAATCTAATTTTTCATTTGGGTATTTTGAGTGTTTCTTCAATAATTTACAATCGCGTATCCAACAGATAAGTCATCTGTTTCAATAGATGGCTTACCTGTTGGATACATATTACAGTACCAGGCCAAGCTAAGACAAAATAAAAAGTGTGTCCCAACAGATATGCCATTTATTGCAATAGATGACTCATATGTTGCATCAGATGACTTATCCGTTGGATACATATTACAGTACCAGATCAAGTTGGGACAGAACAAGAAGTTTGTCCCAACAGATTAGTCATTTATTGCAACAGATGAGTCATTTGATGCACCAAATGACTCATCTGTTGCAACAAATGGCTTACCTGTTATATACATGTTATAGTACCAGGGTCAAATTGGGACAAAACCAAAAGTTTGTCCAAACATGTAAGTTATATATTGCAACATAGGAGTTACTTCTTGCAATAAATGACTCATCTGTCACAACAATCGACTTACATGTTGGATAGACTTTTGGTTTTGGACATGTATCCAACAAGTGAGTCACCAATTGCAATAAGTGAGTCATCTATTGCAATGGATGACCTACTTGTTGCAACAGATCACTGACTTGTTAGGACAATAATTGTGCATATGATTTTTTAACTGTATATAGTCACTTAATTT
The DNA here is from genome assembly GCA_029582605.1 of Solanum gracilifrons. Taxonomy (NCBI): domain Eukaryota; kingdom Viridiplantae; phylum Streptophyta; class Magnoliopsida; order Solanales; family Solanaceae; genus Solanum; species Solanum gracilifrons. The sequence continues at coordinate 16,551 of JAJOOH010011845.1, read as the reverse complement.
TACTATACAATCATTATTATATAGTTTTAATAAATTCTTTTAGGTACCATTAATGGAAGAATCAATAATAATAGTTGTTGACTGTTATGGTGAATGAATCGAGAAGAACAATCTTGTATCTCATTTTTATAATGCAGCGAAAGCGTACAAAGAGTTGAGTTCTATGACCATTTCAATCAAATAAGCGATATGGTACCCCAGACAGCCGAACATTTCGAATCAGTTGGATATCATAGATGGAGCATGGCATTTTGCTCGAGAAATAGGTACAATATTATATATTGAGTATCTTGTTTGATTTTATTATAATTATATATCCTATTAAGTTATTTTTTGTATAGGTAAAATATTATGATGTCAAACATTGTTAAATTCGTGAATGCAATATTTGAAGTTGAAAGAGAATTTCCGATATCGTCGCTTTATTTGACGAAATAAATATGAGATTTGAAAATTATTTCATGAGAGACGTATGGAGTTGGTCAACTCAGGAAACATACTTCTTTCTTCAATGTGTAAAAATATTGACCCAAGCAGGAAACAAACTTGTCTCCTCCTTATGTTGATCCAAGCAAATCGGGAAGAAGGCTAACGAAAAGGAAGCGTGGAGTTGGGGAATCATTTCCAACAAGAAAAAATAAGTGTTCAATATATAAAAATATTGCCACAAGAGAACTACGTGCCCGGTTCAAAATGCTCCATAATTATTGTAATATGAAATAGCTTTATTATTTACTTAGTTATGAATCTGATAATTTTTAATTCATTTTTGTTGATTATGTATGTTCATATTTATTATATAAAATATATTAGTTATGCTCATCCGATCTGTTGCAATAGATAACCTATTTGTTGAAAATAATCAAATAAATATGATCATTTGTTGCAATAAATATAGAAATCTGTTACAATAAATGTCTAACATGTATTATTTGTTGCAATAGATGATCCATCCGTTGAAAATAATCAAGTATATATGCCTATCTGTTGCAACAGATGATTTATTTGTTGCAGCGGATGATTCATCTGTTGCAACAGATGAACATTAGTTGCAACATATGAGCATATTTGCTTGATCATTTTCAATTGATTATATATATATATTTGATATGAAATACTTCATTAGTCCATGATTAGTGATAAATAAAGTTAATTAATAGATAATCCATTTGTTGAAAATAATCAAATAAATATGATCATATGTTGCAACAAATATAGAAATACTTTACAATAAATGTCTAACATGTATTATTTGTTGCAATAGATGATCCATCCATTGAAAATAATCAAGTATATATGCCTATCTGTTGCAGCGGATGATTCATTTGTTGCAACGGATGATTCATCTGCTGCTATCTGTTGCAACATATGAGCATATATGCTTGATCATTTTCAATCGATTATATATATATTTGATATGAAATGCTTCATTAGTCCATGATTAGTGATAAATAAAGTTAATTAATTATAATTACATTTTTAATGCATTATAGAGTAATTACATGATCAACTAATTATATTTTTCTTAAATAAAGTGATTAATTGATAAATTTGATATGAAATACTTCATTAACCCATAGTTAGTGATAAAGAAAGTTATTTAATTATAATTGTCTTTCAATTTATAAGTTCAATTACAATCTCAATGCATTATAGAGTAATTACATAATCAACTAATTGTATTTGTCTTAAATAAAGTGATCAATTGATTAATTTGATATGAAATGCTTCATTAATCCATAATTAGTGATAAATAAAGTTATTTAATTATAATAACTTTCAATTAATAAATTCAATTACAATCTCAACGCATTATAGAGTAATTACATGATCAACTAATTCTATTTGTCTTAAATAAAGTGATCAATTGATTAATTTGATATAAAATGCTTCATTAATTCATAATTGGTGATAAATAAAGTTTTTTTAATTATAATTACCTTTCAATTAATAAGTTCAATTACAATCTCAATGCATTATGGAGTAATTACATGATCAACTAACTATATTTGTCTTAAATAAAGAGATCAATTGATTAATTTGATATGAAATGCTTCATTAATCCATAATTAGTGATAAATAAAGTTATTTAATTATAATTACCTTCAATTAATAAGTTCAATTACAATCTCAATGCATTATAGAGTCATTACATGATCAACTAACTATATTTGTCTTAAATAAAGAGATCAATTGATTAATTTGATATGAAATACTTCATTAATCCATAATTAGTGATAAATAAAGTTATTTAATTATAATTACCTTTCAATTAATAAGTTCAATTACAATCTTATTGCAATATAAAATAATTACATGATCAACTAACTGTATTAGACTTAAATAAAGTGATCAATTGATTAATTTGATATGAAAGTGATATTTAAAGTTGTTTAATTATAATTACCTTTCAATTAATAAGTTCAATTACAATCTCAATGCATTATAGAGTAATTAAATTATCAACTAATTGTATTTGTCTTAAATAAAAGTGTCAATTGATTAATTTGATATGAAATGCTTTATTAACCCATAATTAGTGATATATACAGTTATTTAATTATAATTACCTTTTAATTAATAAAATCAATTAAAATCTCAATGCATTATAGAGTAATCACATGATCAACTAACTGTAACCTATTGCAACAGATTATAACCTGCTGCAACATATGTGTATATTTTCCTGATTATTTTCAACATATGAGTCATCTGTTGCAACATGTTATAATCTATTGCAATAAATATTGATTGTTTTCATATGTCATCTACTGCAACAAGTAACTCATAAACTATTGCAATAGATCATAACTTGTTGCAACAGATGAGCATACACAATATTGTCATCAATAAGTAAATATGATTAACAAAATATGATAAGTGTTCATGAATTATAATCCATATCAGATTCTTCAACTTACAAAATAAAATTCATAATAAAATAGTTGAACATCTATTAAATATAAAATATTCTCATAAAAAATTATAAAATATGATTAACAAAATATGATAAATGTTCATGAATTACAATCCATTTCAGATTCTTCAACTTACAAAATAGAATTTATGATAAAATAACTAAAAATCTATCAAATATAAAATAGTCTTTTTTTCAATTCTTCTCCTCTTAATCTTCAATGGAGTGAATGGCTCTGGAAGGGGTGAATCCACCATATATACCATCAACATTATCAACATGTTCATCACCACTTTTAGCACCAGCATCATCAATATCAACAACAATATTAACATCAACATCAACACCAACACCAACACCAACATTTGTTGCAACATCATCAGCACCACCAGTAGGTGCCTCTCTTTTGATGGCTATTACTCCAGGCAATTCTCTTTTTATCAAATCCATCGTAGGGTCTAATTTGTGTCCATGATTACTAGAGTTAAAAAGAATGACATTTGCAACTCTTGATCTACGAGGACAAGTTAGGGATGCACAATTTATATACAAAAGTAATTTATATTTAAACTAATTCATAAATTATAATAGATAAAATACTTATTGTAATATTTACCTATATATTGTATTACCAACAAATGACCCATCTATTGCAATAGATGAATCATCTATTGGAAGAAAGCAAAACAGTAGCAAACTATTAAAAAAAAATTCAACAGATGACCCATTTATTGCAATAGATGGACCAACGAGAGCAAAACAATACCAAACATTGAATTTTCTTCCAACATATTATCCATTTGTTGCAGCAGATGGTCATTTGTTGGAAGTAAGTAAAACAGAAGAAAACAATTAAGTTTTGTTCTAACAAATAACAAATGACCTATCTGTTGCAACAGATGGGTCATCTGTTTGAAGAAATCAAGACAGTACCAAACATCTAAGTTTTTTTCAAATAGATCATCCATCTCTATTGCAATTGATAGGCCAACTGTTGGTCCAAAGCAAAACAATAGCAAACTCTTATGTTTTCTTCCAACAGATGACCCATCTATTGCAATAGATGACTCATCTATTGCAACAGATAAGTCATCTATTGCAATATATGGGTCATATATTGAAAGAAAATTAAACGAAAACAAAACAGATGATCAGTTAATTTAAGTAAAGATTATTCTATAGAAGATTTACTATATCATAATAAGGATTGAAGAGATCAACAAAATTCATTTTTGTGTTATTCTTAGCAGACAACTACCTAAGAATCGTTGGTTGAGATAAGATATTGCTATAAATGCCCAAGCCTAATGGTGTATACCCAACACATCATCTGTTTGTGGAATGACTTGTTCAGCGAGTTCCTCTAATGGTGTTTGTACTTTAGCTATTCTACTTGATTTATCAAAGATGATTCACTTGTTTTTTCTTTTGAAAGTCATTTTATCTACAAATAGAAAAAATGAAAATGTTAACAATCAATTTGTGCATCATTAGAAAGTTAAATTAGAGGGGGGCAATTGAAAGTGTTTTTTGGTATATTTTGGCAAGCATGCACCTAAAGGCAATCACCACACAATCATTTAATACGAACAAGTTAACACACGGATTTAGGCATGTAGTTATTTATTTATTTAATAAGATCGTGTAAGGATTATGAGATCTCTTCTTTCACTATCTCAAATACAATGACAATTGGCAAAGGTATTCACCAAAATCATTTCGAGTGTCAATACCCAAAGTCAATAAAAGAACGAACCAACAAGGTTACCTTGTCTATGGTTAACTTTAAAAATAAAATCAACTGAATCTCAATTATTTAAATTTGTATTGTTGACACTCAATTTTGACCCTCCACAATATAAATCAATCATTTCGAGCTTCTCCAATTTCAAACGATTTAAAATAATTAGTTTTATAAAATTTCCAAAGAAAAATAATATAGTTTGCAAGACTTTTTAAATAGTTTTGTCACTTTTAATAATTTTGAGATAATATATATGTTTTACATAATTATGTATATAATTAGTATATTTTATGATTATTCAAAAAATTATCTCAAAAAGATTTTTTATTTTAGATATTTTATTAGTGATGGTTGTAATTTTGAATTAATGAATATTATGAAATTCAAGATACTTGCAAGTTATTTTTAAAAGTGATTTTGTCTTCTTGTAATTATTTTAAATAATGAATACGTATGTTTATACAATCACGTTATTTTATAAATATTTGAAAATCATCAAAAAGATTTTACATTTAGTTAAATATTTTATTAATTTACTTTAAGTTATAGTTATAATTTCGAATTATTAGTTTATAATTGAAGTATTTATTTTATTTCATTAAGATTAAGGAGCTCGTAATTTAACTATATTAATTCGTCTTATTTAAACTTTAGCCGAATTTGCAAATCAACTTAACTTGGTTAACTTCTTAAATTTATGTAGGCTAAGTTTGCAAACCTTTGGCCTTTTTTATTTAGTATGGATCCAACCCATTTCTTACCATTTACTTTAAATCTTTCAAGCCAACTTTGGCCCCCTTTTTCCAGCATCTGTTGGCCCATCAGTCCCTATTTTTGGCCCATTTCCTTTCCCACCAATGACCCAGCCCAAGAAACCCAACTCAACCAACATACATCAGCAGCAATACAACAATAACATACCAACAATACCCCACCTCTGTACCAGCGTCTTTCTCCAGCGAAGAACACGATCGACGCCAGACGAAATCCCAGCGGAAATCGCGCTGCAAACCCAAAAATTTCGTCCTACTACCCTGCAAAACCCATACCCTAGCAACCCCAATGTCAAACCTTCACGTCCCCTTTTCCCCCTTGTTCGCGAAATTCAGCTTTTTCCCCATCCCCTTCCACTGTTATCTTGAAAAGGGGCAGAGGAGTCCGAAAATTCAAAAAAAAGTGGGCCCGTTTCCTCCCCCCCATTTCTAGTCCTAAATCTTCTCCTATATATTCATCTCATTTAGTCACTGTTGAGGGATATAGCTAAAAGGCGGGGTACCACCGAAGCACACAAATCTTTTATAGGAGTCTTTGGATAGTAAAAAGAGTTTTCCAGAGGGATACGCCTGTTTTTTTGTTGTTTTCGAGCCGTTGGTTCATTGGAGTTCGCCAGAGCTCGTCTCATTTGTGGTCGTAGATAGCTCGCTTCCGCTCATTCGTCTCAGAACGCTGCACTCCAAAGGGTAATACTCATTTCTGTTCGTATATGTGGTTTCATGACGTGCTGGTCATTTGGCTTTACTGTATGAGACATTGAAATGTTGGAATTTCATATTTGTTTCGACTTGTTTTGACTGCAAATCAGTGGAGTTTTACTTGATGGCGTTTGTTGGTAGTTAGAGTCGTTGACTCGATTTTGATTCTCTAAAGTTGGATGAATCTCTGTCTCGTTCAGTTTGGAATAGTTTGGCATTTATTTGATTTCGACTATTGGCTATTGACCTGTTTCCTTAATGTCTGATTGTGTTTTCTTTTGGTCCTTAATTTGATTGGATTGATGTCTATGTCCCTTGGTATCAACCCATGATTTACATCTTTAAATGTCAAAATAGCTATCCCCTCGGTTGTAGGCAATCTGCTTGTTCCCTCCTTTGGTTTCAAATTTTATTTCGTGTCATGGTTTAAATGTTCGATTTTCGAACGGTTGTTTCTCATGTCACTTCTCTATCGTATATGACATTAGCATTTTCCGACTTACCCATTTAGACTTGTTGTTATTATTTAGGTTAAATGCTCCATAAAAATGGTTTCCTTCCCTGTTTAATGTCCATCCCTATTTCAAAATTTAGTCATCGCTTGGTAATCTCTTCTTGATGCCTGTGTTTTTGTTTTTTTTTTTTATTTAGTTTAGCATGGACTGTTGACATAATTATTTTGGCTCCTAATGCCCCTGGGTTCCATCTGTGTACATATATACTTACTCATTTAGTGGTAGTGTTAGTATATTAAGGGATTTGGATATGCATTTAATATATTATTTGTTGCGGACATATTATAGCGTTTATGCATTTAATATCAACTAAATCTGTCCTAACTTTCTTAGTCTTAACTGTTGGTGTCATTTGTTAGCATGCATTTGTTTATCAAATAGGTTGGATAGTATATGTATTATTGTGGAAATTAAGTGCTAACTGTAGCTTAAGTGACCATTTGTTTTATCATTAACATGGCTTGGGTCTTTGGAACTTGTGCTCCTTGCTTAGATCTACATTGTTTAATTCGATCAAGCCAATTGCCATATATTAGTTTAAGAGTTGCTGTGATTTGTCTTAGGCATAATTGCTGCTCTATTATTTTCGGATGCTAATTTTTATTATCGTTTTGTTACATGTGATACCATCCGAGTCCTCTTGGACTTCATTTATCTTCCCTCCGCATTTTGAGAAGGGCCAGGGAGGCCCAAAATTCTTTTATCGAGTCATTCAACCTTGAGAAATTGAAGAACAAGTCTTTGGAGTTGATGTACAGGTCCCGGAACGCAGAAAAAAGGGCTGTATACATCAATATACACCGATATACAACTGATGTATACCAAAAAGGGGATTGAGTAAAATCCCCAGAATTTGCAGCAAAATTGGCCCAAAAAGGGGCCCAATTTCCTAATATCTTTTACTCTTTTGATTGATTTGCTTATGCTTGACTAATTTTATTTAATTCTAACTATAATTTTTAATTAACTTAATTAGATTCCCCAAAAGATGAGTTATTTTCTTTGTGTCGGTTTAATTTTAATACACTTCATGTTTTCGTGTTCATTTATTTTATTAATCGAGTATATTCATCAAAATTTTATATCTTCAATTAAGTTAAAAAAAATTTTTACTTAAAAGAGATATTCTTTAATGTGTTTCGCTTAATCATATTTTACTCATTTTAAAATTATTTTAAGTTAAAATATTTTTCTCCAATAAACTTTAAAAATGTTAGTCAAAACCTTTTTCAATTAATCAAAAAAAAAAAAAAATACTTACTTAGTCATTTTTAAAAAAAAAAGGTTAGTCAATTAATAAAAAATGGTTTTCATGCTTAAATTTACCAATTGAGCTTGAATCATTATTTTTACAAATGAGTCAAGTAAATCTTAATTAATTTAGCTGTGTCAAAATTCTATTCATACGCAATTTAATTCAAATGTTTCATTTTTGGGTTCTTTTCTCTAAAAAAAAATAAATCAAAAAAATAAAAAAATAAAAAAATGCGTCATTTATTTAATTATTTTCTTAATCAAATATATTATAAGTTATTATTTTTATGTTAGATCATTATTTTTTCTAAAAATAGTCGAATGTATTTTAGTCAAGTCGCAGGTCAACCGCATGTTAGCGGACACTTCGAATGCTTAAACCCTTCTCGAAGTGTAAATTGAACCCCGAACCCTCTTTAGTATTTTCAAGTGATTTTTTCTGTTTAAATCTTTGAAAATTATAAGTTTTCTTAATTTCTTTAAAAAATTAAGTGGCGACTCGTTCTAAGTATTTCTCAAAATTGTTTTATACTTAGAACATTTCAAAAGTGATTTTTCTAGAGATAGTCAAATTACGACACTTACATGTATTCCACATGAATCAAAATCAGAGTAAAATATGCACTAAAATAACCACAAAAAATTGGATCAAAACTCCAACAGAAAATTGCCCAAAACACACCAAAACAGTTGTAAAAACTGCACCAAAACACCTTTGAATGGACAAGACAACGAAAACTATATTAGAACTGCACTAAAACAGCAAGAACTGAACAAAACTGATATCAAAACAACCACAAAAATTTAACCAAAACTGCATCAAGACAACAACAAAAAAATACACAAATTAGCAGCAAAAACTGCACTAAATCAGCTATCAAAACTGGAAAAAAAATTACAGCAATATCTACACTAAACCAACAACCAAAACTGCAGCAATATCTAGGCTAAACCAACAACCTAATCTGACCAAAATTGCACTAAAGCATCTACTAAAACTACAACAAGCAGCAAATACTATACAAAAGTGATAATAAAAAGGCCCAAGATAACATTTTGATAAACTAAAAAGAATGAAATCAATAAATAAAACTTAAACTAAAAATCTCTAATTTTTTAACGGAAAACATCTACAACGATTTGTTTATTCCAGTATTTCTTTTTAAAAAATGAACTAAAAACCCCTAATTTTTTTCAAAAAAATAAAGCTTTACCCGCAAATCGATGTTCCCTTGGCTGGTTAGAATAGATGAATCAGAAGCAAAAAAGTTAGGCGTCGAAAGTTGAAAGTTGTCGGAGAAACTGGTTGGAAGAATGGAGCAATTTCAATTTTTTGAGAAGATCTGCCCAGCCGAGAGAGAGGAGAACGTGTTTGAGAGAGATGGAGTGAAAAATTTATTTATTTAGTGTGTGGATTGTTTTGTATTTATAAAAAGATTATAAGTTTTTGAAAATATTAATTGAGTCCCCAATTAACTTAATTAACTATTTAAGTGTCTTTGACCTCTTTTTGGTCAACATTGTCACCAATAGTTAATTCAAGACTTAAAAGATACCTTTCCTTCAATTTTCTCCAATTACTTTGGATGTGCACAAGTAAACACTTAAACTTGTATAAAATTGAACAAATATACACATTTGTCCTACATGACAATTTTGTGTCCTACGTGTATTATGTCACATAGGACACATGTGTCTAATTGTTCAATTTTATACAAGTTTAAGTTTCTATTTGTGCACATCCAAAGTTAAAAAGTCATAGTTGTCAGCTGAAACCAAGTTAAGGGTCATGTTTATGTATTATACCTAACAACAATCAAGTGAAAAGAAGCGTTACAAGCCTAGTTAGTTATATGGAACAATATTATATCAATTAGCTCAAGTACTATTCTTTCTTATGAACTTTTCATCTAAAATTTCAAATCTTCAAGCTAATATAAGTAGCAAAGATCATGGAGGACCACACTCTTGCTATAGTCGTGTTCGGTATCAAAATGTTGTTCCTGGATTCATTTTCTGGATTCAATGAGATGGGGAATCTGTAACCCCGTATACTCTTGGACGTCCCTTCACGTGGGCAACGTTAAGGAAAAGACCTCCTTACTTGAGGCTAGTTATTTGAAGCCTACATATCTGTCAAATAAACAAACAAAAACACCAAAGGTCTCTCTTTCTTCTCAAAAATACGGTTGCAGACAGTAAAAGTGCACACTGATCTGCTCATTCAGTGTGATACTGAAATGCAAATCTCAGTTCTTGTTATACTACAGTTTTGTACTACTTTTGAAACATACTCTGATGAAAAAAGTGGTCGCCTGATGACACGTTAGCTTGAATTACCAGAGTTAACAGAAGAAATTTTACAAAAATTAGGTGTAAGTTCAGTTTACAATAGAACTATCATTCAGTCCATAAGTTGGACAAGCGAACACAATTTAAATCAACTAAAAAGACGGGATTAATTGAAAGGACTAACTGATACAGACCTCAACAGAACTTCCATAGTTGTCTTCAATTTCCTGCTGAATCTTCTTGGCGGAGTTCCCAACAGATTTTGCACAGTCACTTATATGAATCAGCTGAAGTGTGGTTATGTCTACAAAGTCCTGCGGGATCCAATACATGCTCCAACAACGGTCAATGACTAGTCGTTCAAGGCATGGAAAATGATCACTACTAGCTCTCCAGTTATGTAAGTACAAATGCTTCAATCGCAAGAACTTCAAGTGTGGAAAGCCTTCCTCACCTACTTCCCAATCAGTACCAATGCAGGCATCATATCCTAGTTTGAGGGCCTCGAGTTTAGGCAACTTACCAAGAATCTCCAAATCCTCCCAATGCAACCGAGTACCTCTAAAAGCTAACTTCTTAAGGTTCTTCGGAAAAGCACCTAGAGGAGGAAGAGCAAAAGATATAATATATACTGCACTTCCAAGCATCTTTCTAATCTTAAATTTCAATTCCGTAAGTTGATCTAAGCAGCAAAGATCATGGAAGACCTTGACCTTTCTTATGTAGTCTTCTGGAATACCACATATTTGCAACTTCTTTACATTGGGAAGTAGTCTAAAGACCGAAGAAGTACACGATAAAGGATTCCATCCGGACAAACACTGCAAATTTCTCAGAAGCCAACTTCTCTCTATTGACTCATGTTGCTTCAAGTAACTCCAGTCTAAAGAGAGGTGTCTCAGTTGAGACATTTTGAAAATTTCTGATGGTAATATGAAAGGGCGAGAATACTTCCACCCGAGAGATGTTGGAAACTTAAGTATTAAAGTTTGCAAATACTGAAGGCTAGCTATTGATGGTGGAATGTCAATACCCCGATCACTAGTGGACGAGTAAACACTCAGAGCTAGGTATCGCAAGTGAAATAGTTCAACTATACAACTGGGAAAAGCATTCAACGTCAGCGAAGCAAGATCTAGGACTCTTAGTACCTTGAAACGCTTCAATGCTTGCATCATTCTTGAGCTAAAGGGATCATCAATAAAAAGGAGAATAGAGCAGGGATCATCATTGCGAACCATAGACAACCGATTGACAACAATTTTCGATTGCTTTGATTGGATACTGATCCGAACTCTCTTTGTTGAAAAATGTCTGGCTTGTTTAGTTGGATTTTGATTGTCCATCATAACATTCACAAAATTTATTTTTCGAGCTTCTCTCAAGCAGAGTTCACGGATCACATCATGCATTCCACAAGCTTTTATTTTTCCATCAAAACTACTCACCCTTTGGATGAAAACTAAACTTCTATCTACAAGATCTTTTAGACTTTGTTTAGCCACTTGTTCCATGCTTTTCGTCTCATCTACCTTCAGAAAACCTTCTGCTGACCATAATTTCACAAGTTTATTCACAAAAATCAACTTATCCTCTGGAAAGAGTGCAAAATACAGAAAGCACGCTCTTAGGTGATGAGGCAAGTGATGGTAACTCAAAGCCAATACTCTCATGCATTGGACATCAAGATCTGTGCTCACCACTGAACTTACATTCTCAGCAACGCTTCTCCATCGATCCAATCTGTTACCAATTTTGGAAAGAAGTCCAGCAATAACAACAATCATTAGAGGTAACCCTTTGCATTTTGATGCAATTTGTTTCCCAAGTTGTTCAAATGCATGAGGGAAAAAACGTCTCGCAAAGACCTTTTCATACAATAAACTCCAACTTTCATCAAAATTCATGAGGCGCATTTGATAAGGAGGCCTACCTGAGCTAGCATATTCAGCCACCTCCATATTCCGAGTAGTCATAAGTATTCGACTTCTACAATTACAGTCTGGGAAACATCGTTTTATATTATCCCAAGCTCTTGTAGTCCAAATGTCATCAATGACTACCAAGTACCTCGGGCCTTTTAGAAGCTTTTGCAACTTGTCTGCTAGTTGCCCATCAACTTGCTCCTCATAAGTTTGATCAGTTTTTTGCACTTACGGAAGAAAGAAGGCGTAGGAGTACATTTCTCACACAATACTCTTGTGAGATAGTGACTTTTGCACGTATATCAAAACAAGACATAACGAACGGGTCACTGTAAATTTTGTTTGCCAAAGTTGTCTTACCAATGCCGCCCATCCCAACAATTGAGACAACTTCTAGATCACTGGCACCTCTAGTAAGTTGGTCCTGCATCATCTCGAATTCATTTTCATGGCCAACCATCATATTCTCATGCTCCAAGGAATGTCGAGATGTACTGGCAAAAGTCAAATTCCGTGCTTCTACATCTTTGTTTTTGGTGTAGATGCTCTGCTTCGTCATCCACTTGTTCCTCATAGAATCAATGTGTCCTACCGCTTGTTTCCAAAACGCTAGTCCTTGTCTCATTTTTGATTTTGCCAAAAAACTTTGGCTTGATTCTGAGACAATCATATACTCTTTGATGTTGCTGCACCCGTCCCGGATTGCCATCCACTCCTTCATGATGGAATCAATGTGTCCTACCACTTGTTCCAAGAAACAACACAGTTTCCAAAAAGCTTTCCCTCGCAAAGTATCTGTTTTTGCGCGTATAACATCTATTGATTTAGCGTCAATCTCATCTTCTGCTCTATATGCAACCTCCGCGATTTGTAAATCCAAGCTTGCCAATGCCTCGAGATCGCCTGTTATGCTGCAAGGTTTCTCCATAATAGCTATCAACGATTCAAGCTTTTCGTAGAACGATTGCAAATTACATCCAGTTACTTGCATTGATTGTTGTATGGTGATCACAAGGGAATTAATAGCAACAATAGCCATTTCGTGATAACAGTTGGGGAGTTTCTGCACAAAAGAATAACACTCTCAGTATGTTAAATGGACAAATTGCCACAAATTCTCAATTTTAAAAACACAAAGTGCTATGTTTTCTTATTCTTTATACTAGAATTTGCTACACTTGAGTCGAGGGTCTTTCGAAAATAGTTTTCTACCTCCACGAGGTAGTAATAAGGTCTGCATACACTCTATCGAACTCACTTGTAGGACTCCACTAGATAATATTATTGTCGTCACTTTAAACATATATAATAAAAAAAAGACAATTATTATTTTTCATGTTTTAACCTTTGTATTAATTATTTATTCTCCAAATAATTTGTCACGATCTAATACTGAACATCAATTAATATAAGTTCTTATGATAAAATATTCATATAAAATGATTGTATGCTAAGTTCAAAGTAGACAAGTAAAAATGAACGACTGGATTGTAAAATAATAATAGATCAAGTTATTCGTCATACCTTTGTAGCCACAACTAGGGCTAGAAATTTTGCTCTAGTGTATTTCTGGCCTGCTAGCTCCACTTCCGGCAGCTGGATGAACCTTGTGTGAGGAAAGAACTGATCTGATGACTTTTGGCAGTATTTGTAAGTCTTTAGTCTTTTGTTGACATTTTGGGCCTCATTTATTTGGAGTTCAAGTAAAGTAAGAAAATATTTTTTCCAAACTCGTTTTCAACCTCACACTTGACTATTCACTCTAACTCAAGTTTCAAATATCAATTTTTGGATACTAATTCAAAATTCGACTCCTGATTCTCGATAGAAGACCTAACCCTCGAGTAATAACACAAGCCATATCTCTCTCTCTCTTTTGTGTGTTGATAATAGTAGGCACTAGAGTCGTCAAAAGGGTCGGCCCACCTCCACCCGGCTAGGACTGGGCATAAAATACCAAAACCGAATTATCGAATCGAATCGAATTTTTTGGTAATTTGGTATTCGATAATTGAGTATTTGATATGGTATTCGGAAGTGGAATTTTAGAATTATGGTGTTTGGGTTTGGGTTTGATATGAGACATTAGTACCATTTGGTATTTGATATTTCCCGAATACCGAATTATTTACTTAATGAAGATCATGCATCAACATGTCTATTACTCATTAGTACAATTTCAAAGAAGAAAGTTAATGAACAAATACAACCCAAAATACATGTCTTTTAGTTGTATCAATTTGTTTATTTTGATGTCTTCTTACATATTGATATTCTATTATATCGTGCATCCACATAAAAAAAAATAGAAATGATTGGAAAAATAGTAATTACGTTGCAATACAATTGGCGCTACAGCTTCAATACGACATTATCGACACCGAAATTTAATTTACCGATTATTGAATTACCGAACCGAAATTAAAAACTTTGGTATTTGGTATTTACTTTTAACTACCAATTACCGAACCCAAAATTTGATAATCCCGAACCGAATACCGAACGCCCACCCCTACACCCGGTTCAAGCCTTGCGGGCCAAGAAATTTGATGGGCTAGGGTGGGTCATCCCTTCATTTGGAAGGGCTTGAAAATGCTCAACCCAACCCTAGAAGGGGCGAGGGCTTGGGTGTGCATAGTTGTCCGCTAAAGTCAAGTTAAGGGCCATATTTATTTATTATGCCACTAGTCTATATATATATATATATATATATCCGGCTGGTGCTCAGATTAATATTTTTCTTTTGTTCGGTTATAATATGATATTTGATTTTATGTGTCCATCTAGTTGGCAATATTTCACCAAGATGACTACGTATGTACTTGTCCCAAATTTTTATTCAATAAAGTGAAAATATTTACACCTCCTGCTCATTGTATATGGGTACATAATTTAAATGTTGTTCTCAAGGACATAGTGAGCAAATTTCTAACTATTTTAGAATCTTTATACAAATAATCGACCAGATTCACTATTTTTAAAATTAGTATATATATTAATTATATACATAATATTCATAGACTATTTTTAACTTAATCAATTTGATGAATAGTTATGTAGATCAACTTTTCAACGTCGATTTAATTTATAATTTAGATTATCCAGTACAATCCATACATGATTCAATGTCCAGATTGTCCCTATTTCGAGGTAGTCTTTATGTTTTGCCCCTCAAATTGATGATATTTAATTTTTATCCACGCTATTCATTTAATAAAAAATTGTGGATCAAAGTACCATCAACATCAAGTGTAGCCTAATTTCACAAAAGAATTTTTGCCTTATCCGGCGAAAATTCTGTAGGAATAGATTATTACTTAAAACATAACTTTGTGAGTTTTAAAATTAAATTTTAGCCATATTAGCCGAACCAACATTTGATATTTTGTTCAAAATAATTGTTAATTCGTCTATTTATTAATTCAGTCTATTCTAACATGTTTAAAATGTTGTATAATCCAAGGACGTTTTTGTGGTTTTCTTTTTATATTTTGGACTATTTTTGTGGTTCAATTCTACATGATCATTTAATCTTGTGGTGCCAATTAGGTACTCTCAAATACTAATCTTCCTAGCCATGAATCATTTGGAAAGAAACAAAAGAAATTCTTTTAATCTACAAAATTCAATGTTTTTCTTAAAAGAAAATTAAACCACAAAATCTACTAAGTACCAATAATTATTGGACCTCAAGATTTTTGAGGTCAAAATTAAATTAAAGTTTTACTAGTCTTGCCTTAAGCCGCCCTTATGGTCTCTTCAATGACTCGATATGAAAGGTGATCAATTCTATCTTTACGTGTACGTATCAATTTTACTTCCTTCCTTCTATACTAATTTATTTTTATCGAGAAATATTTCACTAAGGTTTTTTCGTAACTTTCTCGATTCATTAGGAAGGTGTTGTTAAAGACACCTTCTCTAAAAGATTTTTTTTTTTAAAAAAAATAATCACACCACTTCAATACGATATTATTGGAGAAAAAGTGGTCGACAATTCAAATCTCATTACGAAAAATAATTTTTCACATGTTTTACTCATTGTTGACACCCAATTTTGGACCTCCACAATATAAATTAATCATTCCGAGCTTCTTCAATTTCAAATGATTTAAAATAATTAGTTTTATAAAAATAATAATAATAATAATATAGCTTGCAAGTTATTTTAACTAGTTTTGTCACATTTTATAATTTTTAGATAATATATATGTTTTACATAATTATGTATATAATTATTATATTTTATGATTATTCGAAAATCGTCTCAAAAAAGATTTTATATTTTTAATATTAGGGATGGTTATAATTTTGAATTAATGAGTTTTATGAAATTCAAAATACTTTCAAGCTATGTTTAAAGTAATTTTATCATTTTTTAATAATAAATATGTATATTTTTTGCAATCACTTTATTTTATAAATATTTGAA